>JAJEJO010053978.1:38685-215303 GCA_020662805.1 Glaucomys volans
GGTCAATACATAAATTAAATGGAACAATGAAAATACCTTGGGACAAGAGAAAATGGAAACACAACATATCAAAATTTACATATTGAAGTTAAACCGGTTCTAAAAGGAAACAAGCACAAGGAACTGGGGAAAGGTAAACAATATAAGACCAAAGATAGCTAGCAAAAGAAAGAATAAGAATCAGTAAAAATAAATGAGGTAGAGAATAGAACAACAATAGAAAACACCAACAAAAGTAAGAGGTTTTTTGTTTTTGTTTTTGTTTTTAAGAAAGCAAGTTAATGAAGCTTTGGTTAGACTAAGAAATACAGGAGGAAAACTCAAATAAATACAATCAAGAAAGGGAAAAGGAGACATTGCAACTTATACCACAGAACACAAAGGATCATAGCAGATTGTTACAAAACAGGGGTATGCCAACAGTTGTATAACATAGAAGAAATGGATAAATTCTTGGGCACATAAAACCTACCAAAAGTACACCATGAAGAATCAGACAATCTAAACAGACCAATAATGAGCAAATAGGTTGAATTTGTAATAACATCATCTCCATGTCTCTCATCAAAATCCCAGGATCTGCTGTCTTTGCTGCTAAATTTGACCATATAGTAAAGAATAAATACCAATTATTTTCAAAGTCTTTCAAAATATTGAATTTAAGGAACTATTTCTAAACTGTATTTATAAGCCAACATTGCCCTGATTCTAAAGACAATATAAGAAAAGAAAACTACTGGCCAATATCCTCAATGAATATAAATACAAAAACTCCTAACCAAAATGCAAGCAGACCAAATCCAATAACATATCCAAGTGATCATTCACCGTGATCAAGTGAGATTTATCCCTGGGACGCAAGGATGGGTCCACATAGGTAAATCAATACATGTGGTCCATTACATTAACAGTAGGAAAGAACATGGAACATGTCATCCTAACTAGGTGATGAAAAAAAAATTGACAAAATTCAAACTCCTTTCATAATAAAAATTCAACAAATTATGCATGTAATCTATGTACTTCAAGAAAAAAAAGCACACATCAGCACACATCTAGTAGTATACTTGGTGAAAAAAGGAAGAGCTTTCCTTTACAATGCTGGACTTAAATAGGATGCCCACATTCAACACTGATATTGAACATAATACTGGAAGTACTATCTAGGTTAATTAGACTTTTTTTAAAAAAAAAAACATTCAAATAGAAAAAAAAAAGAAATAAAATTGCCATTGCTTGCTGGTGAAATGATCTTATTCATAGATATCATATAAATAAAATAGTAAAAATAAATTTAACCAAGGATGTGAAAGATCTTTAAATGGAAACCTATAAAATGTTGATGAAACAAACTGAAGAAGAAACAAATGGAAAGATATCCATGTTCATAGATTAAAATTAATATTGTTAAAATGCCTATACTAGGGGCTGTAGTTGTGGCTCAGTGGTAAGAGTGTTTGCCTAGCATGTGTGAGGCACTAGATTCTCTTCTCAACATCACATACACATAAATAAAATATAGGTCCATTGACAACTAAAAAAAATATTTTAAAAAATGCCTGTACTACTCAGTGATCCACAGATTCAATGTAATTCCTATCAAAAATCTATTTTTCATACAAAAATTCCAAAAAATTATATGGAAATACACACACACACACACACACACACACAAATCTGAATGGCCAAAGCAAAAAGAACAAAACTGGAAGCATCTATTACCTGATTTCAAAATATATGCAATGCTATGGTGATTAAAACATCTTGGTATTGGCAAAAAAACTGTTACATTTCCCTCTGGAACATAGTGGAGAGCCCAGAAATGAGTCAATATATGTACAGTCAATTAATTTTTCACTGTAGATATCAGGAATGCATGACAGATAATAGAAAGTTTTTTGAATTAATGGTGGTATTAAAACTGGATAACCACGTGCACAAGAGTAAAATTAGACCTTTATCGCATACCATCTACAAAATTCAAATAAAAATAGGGTTAAGCTGGTGGTGGTGACACACACCTGTAATCCCAGCAGCTTGGGACTCTGAGGTGGGAGGATTGAGGGTTCAAAGCCAGTCTCAACAAAGGTGAGGTGCTAAGCAACTCAGTGAGACCCTGCCTCTAAATAAAATACACAATAGGGCTGAGGATAGGGTTCAGTGGTCAAGAGCCCCTGAGTTCAACCCCCAGAATCCCCCCAAATGGGTTGGAAACTTATACATAATACCTGAACATTGAATTTTTACCTGAAGCTGAAAATTAGTATTAGAAACACAGATTAAAAAAACAAACAAACAAACAAAAAAACTAATCAACATTGCTCTGCAACGATTTCAGATTTGATCCCTAAAATTCAACCAGCAAAAGCAAAAGTTAACAAATAGGATTATCTCAAACTAAACTGTATTCACACAGAAAACAATTAGCAGTGTGCAAAGATAATTTGTGCACTGAGTGAAAAATATATGAAAGCAATACATCCAGTAAAGGGTTAATATCCAGAATACATAATGAGTTCAAAGGACTCAATAGCAAGAAAACTACCTACTTAAAACTGAGCAAGGGACCCACATGATACTTCTCAAAAGAAGACAATCAGATGACCAACAGATATAAGAAAAATATTCAACAGCATATATACATATATACATATATATGTGTGTGCATATATGTACACACAGACACACACATATATACACCATACATGCATATGCCAAAACACAGGATAGTTGTATGTGTATAAATGTAGTATACTTCTATTATATACTTACATAATATAGTATATTTTTAAAATTTCTCTCCATGCACTAAACTAATTCAGTCTAAGTCAATTCCTTACAAACCTTTTAAAGTGCTACCATGATTGGCTCCATCTAGAAGGAGCATACTGACGCCCAGTGATATCCTTGTGCCAAGTCACACTAAATTCAAGCAAATTCCAAGAATTACATTCATAAGCAACTGTGTTGAAGCTTGGGAAACATCAAATCATTTTGTCTCTCTTAAGATCTTAAAGCAATCTTCCTGTCACTTAGCCTCTCAGAGTTAAGAATGCTGTGCTAAAATGCAGTAGCTCTAAAATTCCTTGATTATATTTTAAAAGAACTATTTCATCTTAAAATTCTAAACCAAATTATTTCAAAGAATTATGTGCATGTTCACTAAATTGTTATTGTATGGGTTCTGAAAGTATTCTTACAAACTATTATTAAATTCCTCTATCCAATTCTTAGGTACTAGAATGAAGATTTTGAAAGTCTGGGAATTAGGGATGTGACAGAAAATATTTTCCTTGCATTTATGTCTTTCTTCTTCAAAATGGTATTGTTGCTTCATCTTTACCATTAAAAATTGAATACTAACATTATTTTTAAAATATTTTGAAATTATATTCTCCAGCAAATAAGTAAAATGAACCCAACAGGAGTTTTAAATAATGTGATCTTTGTTTCCTATTTGTAGTCTGAGAATTTGGTCTATTCCCAGAAAAAGAAATTCGGTCTATCAATGTATGGTTCTATTTTACTCTACCCTGTTAAATGATCCTGAGCAGCCTAAGTTGTTTAGTCATGGTCCTTTTGTCAAATTAATATCTTCTGAGAAATGCACAAGTACAAACTTTCTCCTTAGGAAAGGGTGGCAGCTAATTAATTTGGCTCCTGAAAGACTGTTATTATCCACTTCATTCAAAAAACATCCTGTGGTTGGTAGCTGCTGCTTTTAAATTTAGAATTTCTGAAATAAAGACCACTTTTCAAAATTGCTATTGGGCTAAAAAGTGATAGTAAGCAGATTAGGTGCCTGATGCAGTTTAGAACTATGCATTGTGATGCATAGTTTCATTTGCAGATATTTCAGTGAAATTCTAAATTAGTCAACTGAAGAGAAGCACTTACTAATATAAGAAAAATAAGTCCAGTGGATCTTACCTGACATCTACATTACCTTTTAGACTCAGATCGAGAAATAGTTATTAGGAACCAGACTGAGAAGACTTATATATTTTTTTCTTTCTTTAGACTTTTTTTCCTCTCCTTTCTTCCCTTGCTTCCTCCATTCCTTCCCTTTTTCTTGGCTTCATTCCTTCCTTCCCTCCTCCTTTTTCATAGTTGAGGTATGAAGCATAATGGTTAGCTGCAGCATGAATTTTCTAGGAAGGAAAATGCAACAAACTAAAACTTTACTTTCATTGCTCATTTTTGTCTAACAATTAAGATAATATGATTTTATCTTTATAAACCTAAAAATGATCAGGCTAAAAATCCAAAAAATGAGAGATTAGAGAAGGCACTGAAACAGAAGTAAAAGATTCTATTCTTTGGAAACTTTTCTGAAGAAACATAAATTAACCCATAAATTTAGAAACTTCTTTTTATGTGGCTTCTTTCTCTCTCTCTCTCTTTCTTTCCTTCTTCTTTTCTTTTTTCTTTCTTTCAACCGGGGAAAACAGAAATGCATGCAGTCCCCCACCACCAAAATTATGCAGCTGAATTTTCCACATTTGGGTAAATCACAGGGGTCAGCATATCTGGAGTACAGTGGATCAGCCTCATCCTGGGAAAACCACCTTTGTGACCATGGTGTCTCTCTTGCCAGGTAAGTGTTCATATGGTTTTCTTAAATGGCTTAATTAAACATGGAATCTTAAGGACTTTTTTGTGGTTTTTGTGGTTTTAGGGATTGAAAGCAGGGCTTTCTGCATGCCAGGCAAGCACAGTACCAACTGAGCTTTATCTCCAGCCCTAAACATGGAATCTGATTAACCTTCTTCCCATGTGCTAGACATGTCTACCATTTTCTTAGCGCATAGAAATCCTATGAAATATTAAATAATTTTTAGTGTTGCAAATTTCCCTAAAGTTATTGCCAAATTTTATTTTCAGCTTTAAGAACAAAGATTTGAAGGCATGTTTTACTTCAAGAATTTCATGCCTACTGGATTAATCAAAAGCATTTGAGAAGTTAAAAAAAATGGGAATGATTGCAACACATTTTAGTTTGCTATTCAAAGAGTTGAATGCAGATTTTCCATAAATATTCTTGTGGCTATCTTTAAGGGAAGGAGAGACCTCGAATTCAAATACATACAAATGTAGCTCTGGAGGATGAGGCGGAAGGATCCTGAATTCAAAACAAGCCTCAGCAACTTAGCAAGGCCCTAAGAAACTCAACAAAACCCTGTCTTTAAATGAAATACAAGAAAGGGTTAGGAATGTGACTCAGAGTTTAAGGCCCCTGGGTTCAATCCATACTACTTCAAGTACCAAAACAAATGAAAAAATACATATGAGTATCTCCTTTACTTCTTGTTCTCCTTTTCCAGAATTCTATGGAAAAATGTCTGCACCCTTCATAATTTAGAACAAAACATTTATTTCTCACAAAGAGGAAAAATTATCACACCTAACTATTTTAAAGTGGATTTAATATCTTTTAGAATAATTCTTTGATGTATTTATTTGTGTTAACACACACATATTCTTTGATGGACCATGAATGAAATTTAATTTTATAAACGTTGACTCAACTATACGACCTGGAGTTTATTGTCAATAGAATATATCAAGAGTTAGATAGAAACTGCTTGTGGTTTTTGGACCCTGGAAAAATGTTGTATATTTTCTCAATCATCAAATATTTTGATTTTTCAAAAACAAATAATATTTCCAAGAGAATCAGTAAATGATAATATTTTAGTTGCCAACTACTGGAATATATTTGGAATAGTTGTTTCACAAATTAAACCAATCATTAATGCAGTATTTCTCAAACTTTTGGCATCTGCAGGTCACTGAACAGAAATTTTGAACACACATGGACCATAATACTTAAGTAAATTAAGAAAAATTGATTAATTGCAATAAACATAAGGCACTATGAAATTGTTAATAATAATTTCAGGTGATTTAGGAATGATATTACACTTACACTAATGTATCTTTCTCTAATTTAATGATAAATGCCTATAATTGTAGAGTAGTTTGCAAATCCAGTTTCTTGTCTTACAAAATTATAACTCATATGTCATGTCTCTTACTAGAAATGGATACACACATTTCAATGACTGTCAAATAGTTACATATACGGGAATCAAATGTGCAGTGAGGTATTATGGAGCTATTTCTACTTTATAGAAATTTTAGTACTTCATCAGGAAGAATGATGGCAAAGTCTTGTCTTAAATTTTTGGCTTGCTCACTGGATCAAGAATAGTATCTAACAAAAAAGAAATAGAGGTGGGGGTTCGGAGTAGGGGGGAAGAGAAACAATTCCTGTTCTCATTGATCAAACTCACTATGGATTACAATTTATATGGATACTAATGTTTGATGTATTTATGTAATGTGTACAATGTGTACATATTAGTATGTTCACTTTTCTGGTTGCTTCTGCAGAGTCAGTTTCAGACTTGCTGATCAGTTAGACTTTACTACTTATTTCAGTTAAAGTGTGACTGTATTTAGTCCCATGCCTAAAAATACCATGTATTTGCTATTGAATGACTAATTTAGATCTCTAACTCCAGCCTCATCCTGGAGTTCCTGGCTTACATGCATGTTTGTACCAATTCCCTTTGTATGTCCACTAGGCATCACAAACTTAGCACTTCAGAACAGCACTTTTAAACCTTTACCAGAATGTCTTCATTCTCACCTCAAGCAATTGTATAATAATTCAACTGATTATTCTAGGAAAGGGTTTATAGTCATCCTTGCTGCTTCTTTTTCTCTTATAGCACAGTTCTAATGTAGTGTGGGATCTGTGTACTTAACTATCAAATGTTGACTTAATCCATTCACATTTTTACCTCCATTTCTCCACACTAGGTCATATCTGTTTCCCCATCTCAGTCATTGCATAATTCCTAATTTGTCTTGCTGTTTTTATTCTTGTGTTTCAATGATCTGTTTTATCTGAAAATAGTCAAATAATTTAAGAAATTGCCTTAACGTATAATACATAATGTAGCATTCATAATTCACAACTATCCAGTGTTTCACACTACACTTAATTTAAAATCTGGAATTCCTCCCCAGCTTTAAGAAACAATCCCTAATTTTGTACCATCCTCTTTGCATCCCCTGCTCTTTATAAACTCTCACCATGATGCTTCTTATCTCAGTTGTACTGACTGACAATTCATTTTTCCTGCCAAGAATGGCTCCCAATCAGGGCCTTTGTCTGGCTACTCTTATTGCCTGAGACATTCTTCTTCCAAATGTAGGTACCTTTGTCTCCTTACTTTATTGTCAGTCTTCTCAAATTTTGCTTCAACAGAGAAGTCACCAGAAATAAAACAGCACCACACTTTTCCCTACATTTCTCTTCTTTTCTCTCTGAAACCTGTATGTATGGTACCAGAGACTGAACCCAGGGGCACATCCCAAGCCCTTTATTAGTGTGTTTGTGTGTATGTGTGTGTGTGTGTGTGTGTGTGTGTGTAATTATATATGTAATTTAGAGACAGGGTCTCGCATAGCTGCTTAGAGGCTCCCTAAACTGCTGAGGCTGGCTTTGAACTGCAATCCTTCTGCCTCAGCCTCTGGTGCCACTGGGATTAAAGGTGTGTACCACCACGCTCAGCCTCTGAACATATATTTCTATCTTCCATTTCATTTTGTATATATGAATATGTTCGAATCCACAGGTTTTCCCTTCCAGACTGTAAATTCTATTCAACTGAGGAATTTTTCTGTTTGCTTTCCACTATGCTCTTTGTACTTGGAGCATGGTACCTATCTAGCATATAATAAATACTTATTAGATAAAGAAACAAGTGGTTTCATCAGGAAATTTTCTTCATTACTATAATTATTTAACTGGAGAATATTCTTTGTGGGAGCAGGAAGTTACTTCAGTGACTCAAACAAAATTTCATAGCTTGAACTGTAAAGAAGTAAATGGAGCTCAAAAAGAAAACAAAAAGAAGATGTGAGATTATTTAAATGATAAATTATGAAGCACAATGATAAAATAGCATAACATGACTATATTAATTGTGTGTGTGTGTGTGTGTGTGTGTGTGTATCAAAGATTCATTTTGGTGGATTCATTTGACATGTGGTGAATTTAACTTAGCTTTGAATATCCAAACAAAATTCACAAGAATATGAGATACATAGTTCAGGATCAGAAAATAACTCCTGATTGAATACATTCTCTACTAATTTATATATAGGTAGCAGCTGAGGTCGTGAGCTCAGATACAATAACTTAGGGAGATCATGGAGAGTAAGATAATCTTGATGAATTCAAAAAAATGCATAATAATAGGGTAGAGACTGGTGAGCTTGCCAACAACAAAGGCAGGACATGGCACAGGTTAAACGTCAAGACAAGGATAAAGGCTTATCATCGAAGCCTATTTTTAAGGCAGCAATTTTCAGAAAGATGTAGTAAATTTTCAACCAGCTCCAGTCCAAGGCCACTATCGCTGACAGGTAAGGAACAACACAGAAAGAGGGAAAGGTTAACAACCCCTGGTCCTTGTTCTTTTTGAGGAATGAAAAGCACAACAAGAACCAGAAAGAAAAGAAGGGCAATCTAGCACAAGCAGTGAGTACCCATGCCTGTTCACAGTTACAACTACTTCAGCAGAGATAATGTTTCATTTTTCATTCAAAAGTTTTGTTGCTGCCTATACTAATTGGTTCATATGTATATATACATACACACAAAAAAATATGTGAACATATGCATGTACATATACACACATTTTCTTCTTGTTTGCTTTTGTATCATTTTTTCTTTTTATTATCCTTTTATAATTTGCATTGTTTTGTTTTTTAAGAGTTAATGTGCTTTTTTGTTACTCTTTCTGTCCTCTGTCAAATTCTCTTATCCTTTCTCTCTCTCTCTCTCTCTTTTTTATTCTGCTTTATGGCTTTTACTTTCTAGTCCTTTTATTTATCTCTTTACATTTTTAAAATTTAAATCTTTCTTTTACCTTCATGTCCCATTTTCTTCTTTCTTAATAAACTTTACTTCTGTAATCTATTAAAATTACCCAGTTGATGTAATTTATGCCCCCACTGTCCATACTACTGTAGCTATTAATATCTTAGATGTTATAATTAATATCTCCTGTATACTTTAATACCGTATCTATTTCACTGATCTTTGTTATTATTGCTGTCATAAACTTTTTATTAGTAGTAATATTAAATTAATATTGTTAATGCTAGTTTTGTGGTTTTAAGTGTAGTTGACACTTCACATTTACATTAGTGTCGTGTATCATTTACTGCTATTGTTATTCTTATTTCCCTCTTTTTGTGAAGTGTTAGGAATCTAGTGTAACTTCAAGTTCATTGGGTAGATGTCCTGCTGCTGAGCTATACCCCCAGCCCAACATACCTTCCTCCATATACAACCTAACCCTGCTAAAACCTTAGCATAAAGAAAGCAAAAGAAAATCCCCAAGCCAATGACCAGATCTCAGATAAAGAACCTAATAATGCATCTTATGCTCTTAGAAGAACAAACTTTTCTCAAAACCAGTAGAAGCAAAGGAATAATGAATATTAAAGCTGAAACTAAAAAAAAAAAAAAAGAAAATTCAGAAGAATCAAAAAGATTAATGAAACAATGTATCTTTGAGAACAAAAAGAAAAATGATTTTGAAAGCATACATTCCAAGGAACTGGAAAATCCAGAAGAAATGGATAAATTTCTAGACACTTATGAACTACCAAAATTGAACCAAGAGGTTATAGAAAACTCAAACAGACAAATACTAAGCAATGAGGTCAAAGTGGTAATAAATCATCTTCCAAAACAAAAACAAAAAAATTCAAGGACCAGATGGATTCATAGATGAATTCTACCATACCTTTAAAGAAGACCTAATTCCAAGTGCATAAAATTATTCCACAAAATAGAAAGGATAAGAAAAGTTTCAAACTCATTCTATGAAGCCAGTTTTACCCTAATACCAAAACAGATAAGGGCATTTCCAGGAAATAAAGCTACAGACCAATATCCTTGATGAGCATAGATGCAAAAATCTTTAATAAAATATTAGCAAATCAAATTCAACAATACATTAAGAAGATTGTACATCATGATCAAGTTGGTTTCATTCCAGGGATGCAAAGATAGTTCAACATACAAAAATCAATATTTGTAATGCACCATATAAATAGAATGAAGGAAAAATATCACAAGGTCATTTGAATAGATTAGAAAAAGCCTTTGGCAAAATTCATTTTAATTTATTTTAATAATATATATTATTTTATATAATATATTAAAATAAATTCTAATAAAATAAAGCAAAATACTTAAGAATAAACCTAATCAAAGAGGAGGAAAACCTCCACAGGCAAAATTAGAGAACACTGGAAAAGTAAATTAAAAAAAAAACAGAAGATGGAAAGCTGCCAATGCACATGAATAGGCAGAATCAATATTATTAAAATGGGCTTACAGATTAATATTATCAAAAAGCAATATACAGATTCAACATAATCTCTACCAAAATATCAATGATATTCTTTTCAGAAATAGAAAATGCAAGCCTACAACTTATATGATTCAACAAAAGATCCAATATAGACAAAACAATTCTGAGCAAAGAGACTAAAACTAGAGTTACCACAATTTACACATTCAAATTGTACTACAGAACTATAGTAACAAAAAAGCTTAGTAATGGCACAAAAATAGACATGTAGACCAATGGATCAGAATGGAGGACACAGAGACAAACCCACACAGCTACCATTATCTGATTCTTGACAAAGGTGCCAAATATTTATAATGAGAAAATGATGGCCTCTTTAACAAGTGCTGGGAAAATCCGGTATCTAGATTGAAAGAGTCCAACTAGATCTCCATCTTCCACCCTACACAAAAGTCAACGCAAAATGGATCAAAGACCTAGGAATAAGACTGGAGATTTTTCAACTAGTAGAAGACAAAACAGGGGAAGAACTCCAACATACAGATGTTGGCACCAGCTTCCGCAGTAGGACTTCCATTGCTCAAGGAAATGATACAAGGAATCAATAAATAGGATGCCATCAAACTAGAAAACTTCTGTACAAAAAAAAAAAACAACACAGCCCAAAGAACATACAAAATGGGAGAAAAAAATTCCCAGATACTCTTTTGACAGAGATTCAATACCCAGAATGCAAAAATAACTCAAAAACGCAGTACAAAGAAACCAAAAAAACCATCTATTAGACAGGCAAAAGAACATAACCAACACTTCTCAAAGTACCAAAGGCCAAAAATTACAAAACTACATTGAGATTTCATCTCACTCCAGTTAGAATGGCAGTCATTAAAAATACAAATAACAATAAATGCTAATAAATACACAAGAAGAAGAGAACTAATAAAGACTTTGGTGGAATAGTAAATTAGTCCAGTTACTGTGAAAATCAGTATGGTGTTTCCTCAAAATACAGGAATGGAATCACCATATGATCCACCTATACCACTTTTTGGTGTTTACTCCCAAAGAATTAAAGTCATCAAACTATAGCAACTCATGCATATCCATGTTCATAGCTCCACAATGACAGTTAATGGAACCAGCCTAGGTGTCCATCAACAGAGGAATGGATTTTTTAAAAAGCATGTGGTATACATGCATTATGGCATTTTATTCAACCATAAATAAGAACAAAATCATGCCATTTTCAGGAAAGTGGATGGTACTGGAGAGCATCATGTTGGATGAAATAAACCAGACCCAGTCAAGGTTCATATGTATTCTTTCATAAGAGGAAGCTAGTAAGCAAAAAGGTTAAAAGGAACCTCATAGACATACAAGGTAGTCCAGTAAAATAAAGAAAGGGGATGAGGGGGAGGGAGAAGGCAGAGTAAGGGAAGGTAGGATTCAAACTCATCAAATTATGTTCACGTACAAATACGTCACAATGAAATCTACTATGAAACCTACTATTCAGTGTAATTATAATGCACAAAAAAATGTAGTGATTAAGGGTGGTGAATAACAAGACCTCTTTTTTCACAATGGCAGAATATTTGATCCTTTCAAAAGAAATAAATTACTAAATTAAAAATAACTTTGAAGTTTTAAAAACTGATAAGGTAGGAATAAGCTATTGGGTGAAAAGATTTTCAAATGAGAAGAGAAACATCATTTGAGTATGTAAAAATATGAACAGGTTAAAAAAAGTATAAGAATTTTCAAATACTTTTAGAGAAATTAAATAAAATAATAACTGGAAAATCCCAATTGGAATTCGTGAAGAAGTTGTTTTATCAAGAAATATATGAAAAAGCTGCTCAACAGCTTTAGTCATAAAGGAAATACAAATTAAAGTCACACTGAGATAGCGCCACAGCTGTTATTGCTATTACCAAATAGATAGAAGTTAGCAAGTATTGGTCTGAATGTGGAGAGAAGGAAAATGTGGAGGAATTGTTTCAGTAGGAGTACTGTGCATGAAGCCAAATTTGTGCAGTGCGGAAACAAGTATCAGATGAGGAAATGAAGACAGTGAATACAAGCACCTCTTTGGAGAATTCTAAAAATAAATTGGCAAATAAATTATTGATGTAGAAATAGCCAACAGACAGCAAGAGGTGATGGAATTTTAATGATTTGTTTTTAAGTCATTTTGATCAGAGGTTCTCTTCCTGTCATTTAATATATTCTCAGTTTATATCATTAAAATATTCCAGAGATGTAAATTCACAAAAGTACATCAATACACTATTACCAAAGTTTTTCCAACTGGATTTTCATAGGTAATCCCAACATCATACTTCCCAAGTTGAAGTAATCATGGATGAAGTTGCTCATCTTTATATGCTTCCTACCTCAAGAGAACTCCTATGCATTGTATCATTGACGCTAGAAACCAGTAGCCCTCACTGTAGCTCCCATGGATGTGGGCTCAGCACATTCTCCACATTGGTTCATTTAATCCTCCCAACAACCTGATGAGTCAGGTATTAATGTTATTTAATGTAAAACCAAACTCTGGAAGTGTTAAAAGTCTTTCCAAGCTTATACACCTATTTAGTAACAGAGCTGAAAATCAAACTTAGATAATCTGATAACAAAATCAAGACCCAATGAATCCTCACTTCTCTTTCACTCAGTCCTGATGTTCAATAGTTTGTGGCACCCTGATTGCTGATTGCTCTGCCTGCCGTTTGCTTTCTGTTAGTGCTGCTTTGTCCTTTCGAAAAATGACTACAAGTGAATCCAGATCCTAACATAACAACCCCTTCAATGCCACTTTCACATCACAAAGAATTTTATTCTAAAATGCAAATCAAACCTTATCACTGGTTTTCTCATAGCCTTCAATGATTAATTTATAATTATCCAGTCATTCTTACTTTGTAAATGAAACAAACACTGCTAAATACCAGACCAGATCTCCAACAATTGACACTTTAATGATTAATAAGCTTTTTAGCTCTACATTTTTAAAAGTAGAACAGTGATTACTCTTTATATGGAATGCAACAAATATAAGATAGAATCATCTTGCATAGAATAAAGAAATAAAAAAAACAAGGTCAAGATACAATGAATAGACTGATTATACTTGTTCCACACAGTCTTTCTTTAAAAAAGTTGTAAAGGTTTAGAAACAGTGACTTTGTATTCCTTTAAGGCAACTGCTGGCTAGAACTGGCTACCTACTCATTCTGCTTAAGCCCTGAAATAATCTTTTGTGTTTCCTATCAGTCTACTCTGCTCATTTGCACAATGGTATGGTGTCATGGAGATTTGAGTTTGGGAACTGTGCTAGTTAAGTTTTTCATTGCTATAACCAAAAAAAAAAAAAAAAAGAAAGAAAGAAAGAAAGAAAGAAAGAAAGAAAACAACCTGACTATAACAACATAGAGGTGGAAAGGTTTATCTGAGGCTCATGATGTCAGAGGTCTCTGTTCTTAGGCATCCAGCTCCATCGGTCTGGGCCCAAAGTGAGGCAGAAGAGTGTGATAGAGGGAAGCATCTCAGGACATGGCCACTAAGAAGCAGAGAGAGACTAAGTTTGTCTCATCAGAGACAAAATATATACCCCAAAAGCAGTTCCTCAGGAACCCACCTCTTCCAGTCACACACTACCTGCCTACTGTTATCACCCAGGTAATCCATTCAAATGGATGGGTGCACTGATTAGGTAAAACTATCATAACTCAATTCTTTCACCTCTGTACTTTGTTGCATTGTTTCACATATGAATTTTGGGGGGATACCTCATATCTAAACCATAATACCCCCACAATCCATAGGAATTACTATTGAACTATTATTGTGCTATCTAAAATATAAATGTATATAAAATATAAGTCACATCAATATATGAGGCACACAATAATTTGTAATATTTTACCCCTGGCCCCCAAAACCTCATGCTCATCTCACAATGCAAAATACATTTAGTCCATTTTCAAGAGACCCATTGTCTTAAACATTCTAGCATCACACAGAAGTTGAAGTTCAAAGTCTCCTCTGAGAAAACTTAGCATGGGCCCCTATAAATATCAAAAGCAAAATGATATACACCCAATATATAAAGGCACAGAATAAATATTTCCATTCTACAGGGAGAAATAGAGGCATAGAAAGAAGGTAGGGATAAGACCAAAATTCAGCTTCTTGTCCAGCCCTTGGGATACATGCCATTGTGATGCTCTCTCTAAAGGGCTTGTGTATCTCTGCTCCTATGGTCTTGCTGGTTGCAGCTTGTATGGCTACTCTCTTGCCTTATTTCTGCTCAATTCCTGCATCTGCAGATGTCCCATGTTACTGGTCTGCAGATGTCCCATGTTACTAATATCTCTTAATCTAAGGGATCATCACTGCAACTTTGGATTCCTACTCACATTTTCATGCATTGCCCTTTCAGGGCCTGCCTATGGGGACCCCCACCCTGCTGCACTTTGCCCGACCTCCCAGTTCTTCCTTTGAAATTTTGGTGGAAGTCTCCATGACCCTCTAACTCCAGCATCTTGCATTCCTGCAGAACCAATATCACATGGTTGACACTAAGGTCTGCCACAATCTCTAGCAGTAGTTAAAACACCTGGCACCACATCTGCAGCAGTCTCTGAGTGTCTGAGTTGCTGAGCATGCTGAAGCAACTTCCTAGGCTCCTCTATGCAAGTGGGGCCCCACTGTCTCTTCTCAAAGGAATTTTTAGTTTTACACCTTTGAGCCTGAGATGGGTATCATTTTGCCAATTTCTGAGATGCCTGCAAACCATCTTCCCTATTGTCTCTCGTCAAAGTACTCAGAATTTCTTTAGTCACTGTAAAGTCTTTTTAACAACCACAACTTCTTTAGTGCTGGTTTTACTGGCAATTTTCTGACTGAAAATTGCCAGTAAAACCAAGTTTTTCAAATCTTTAGGCTCCATTTTCAGTTCCTGATTATCACAGTAATCTTGGTTAAAAGCTATCAAATATATCCATACCACAGCCTGAATACTGTTTTACTTAGTCATTTCTTCCAACAGATTAATTGGTACATCACCTTTAAATCCAGCCTCGTGAAGAGTCTTGGGGCATAGGCAAAGCATATACAGCTTCTGAGCCAGAGCATAATCAGAATGGCCTTTAGTCCAATTTACAATAGAATCCTTTGCAACCTTATGAGTACTTCTGCATCATCCACCATTCTATAGACATCCTGGTCTTTTGGGCTCCCACCATAATTGCCTATTAAGCTCTGCTTATAAAATTCTACAAGTTTTCTAACTTGTGTGATTGAATTTTTCAAAATTCCTTCCACAAATTCCAAAAATTCCAAAAGTTCCTGATCCATGTGGTCAAATTAGTCACACTAACAACACCACTTCTCAGTACCAATTTGTGTTTTCATCAGGTTTGTCACTGCTCTGACTAAAAGACTGACAAGAACAACACAGAAGTAGAAAAGTTTCTTGGGGACTCATGATTTCAGAGGTCTCTGACCTTAGGCAGCCAGCTCCATTGCTATGGGCCCAAAGTGAGGCAGAACATCACAGCAGAAGTGTGTGGTGGAGAAAAGCATCTCAGGATATGGTCACTAGGAAGTGGAGACCAACCAAGCTTGGTACACCAACGACAAAATGTATCAGGAGTTTAAAGATTTTTCAAGGGGATAACATTGAAGTTACCATCAAGACACTCCAGTGCCATGCACACACTTATATACTTGTTAGCTTTTCATACATCTCTTTTATATCTTGTTTTCTTTCCAATATCATAAAGCAAAAACCTCTTCTTTATCATGTATATGATTTCATGAACAAATATGCCTCCTTCAAATATAGAAGGTTATACATTTAAATATGTATGTATATGTATAAAATATAAACAGATATATATATATATACATATATATATATAAACATACTGGGTACTTTAGGCATATCAGTCTAAAAATAAAGCTAATTACAGATGGATTTCTCATACAATAGCAAGTGATTTTTCACATTGTACATGATTGATTTAATAAAATTGTGAGCATTACATTTAGGAAAAAAGTTGTTTTTCAATAGCCACTTCCATTTCTTTCTAGGATATTATTTATATTAACTTCAAAACTAGTATTTCTTAGCAAAAAAGGTGATTTTTAACATCTTTTGCCTCAAATTTCACTTGAGGCCCCTATAATTCTATGCTCCTTGTTCCATCTAATGACTAATCATTTTACTGTTCAGTGAAAACACATGATCACAAAAGTTACATCAATAATTGATCAGAATCACATCATAAACATGTGTGCCAATCTCTAGAAAAAATTATTTAATATTTGTTATGTGAATATCAATTGCCTTCTACTAAGGTCACTTCAGTTTGATTGAAAATTATTTAAAAAAAGAAAACAATGATTTTATGTATTCTTTAGTAACACTGGGAACACCCAGAATACAGTTACTTTATACTAGGTAGAGGGAAGTAAAGGAAGGGGAAAGGGCATGGGGGAAGGAATGATAGTAGAGTGAAATAGACATTATTATCTCATATACATGTATGACTGCATGACCAATGTGATCCAGCAATATGTATAATCAGAAAAATGAGAGATTACACTTCATTTATGTATGATCTATCAAAATGAACAAATGCATTCTGTCATGTACAACAAATTAGAACAAATTAAAAAATTTAAAAAAGAAACAATGAAATTGTTCAATAAAATATAGCTTTAAAATATTCATTCTGAAAATTTTTATTAAAAAAAAAAACTTTGGTGGTTACTTCTGTGAAATTAAATGCATTCTGAATGTTCAAGGATACTCAGATCCTACATGTATTATTCTGAATGTAACCCTTCTCTCTGTAACTTTGAGCAAGTCATTTGGCACTACTAATTCATATTCTGAATTAAATAAATGGTGAGGTGAGATGTGTGATAAATTATTAGTTTAAACAATAAAAATGTATGATATGAAAAATTACTGAACCTTGTTTAATGAATGGTAACAAAGACAAACTCAACAATGTGATTAGGGTAGTTTATGGGAAACTTTTAAGAATATAGAGATTATTAAGAACATTAAAAAGATTTAATGAAAATCTGAAGGCATTATCCATTTCACATTTTGACTGTTAGAAATAGAGATGAAAAGAGTTGTTTCCTCCTTCCTCTTCCTCATCTACCACAAACAGTAGCATCTCCATCCGTAGAAAATGTGATAGACCACAGAAAACTACAATGGTCCATTTACTACACTTCACAAACACAGCACTAATGATTGCTTCCTTATCACTCTTCACCTATTAAGATGTGCAATAAACATATCTTTTAATGTTTCACATTAGTGTGGCTTCAAATACATTTTTATGTGCAGTAATGATTTTCTAATGAATGCGTATGCCTCAATGTCTTCTAAGTATTGATTAGTGTAAGTGAGCTAATTTTAATTCCTACCAATTTCCATTTGTCAACAAGATCTTTATCAGCTACCTACTGTATATCTTCCTTTTAAGAAAAATTTGAGGCAAAGTATTGCAAGTGTCCTTTTTCAAAAAACAGGTGGACTAAAGAAACATGTTATAATAAATGTCATTATTTTGTTTCATGAGTGAACACTATAATTTATTAATAATCTTTTTGTTTAAAAATAAAATTACATTTTATATAATGTAAAACAAAATAATATTTGAAAATATATTACATCAATAATTATTTTCCTATAGTTAGGATAATAATGGTAAATTCAATTCTATTTATTTGGTATTGAAGTATACTCTTCAATTCCTGCTAAAGTCTAATCAAGCCCTCCCCCATGACACCCCCACCACATATTGCTTAAAATTAAAAAGTATCATCGACACACTGTCTGCACAAGAATACCTACATATTTGCATTCTGAGATGCTAAATAAAAAACCTGTGTGCAAAATCCTTCCAAAGGTGAAATTTAGAGCCAATTATAAAACTTAAAAATGCTCTTATTTAACTTCCCTAAAGAATATTATAAGTATCATTTCTCTGAAGAGGTGAACACACAAATATACACTGCACTTTTTAATATCAACAAGAGTGCCTGAAAAACAAGTAACATCTTTTGAAGTAGTAGTCTCATGTGATTATTTGAAAGCTGATATTTCAAAATGTAAAAATCACAAATATACAGTCAATGTCATAAAAACATTAAATAAGACTTTCTTGCTTGCTTTTATACCCAAGGAAAACAACTCTTTAAAAAAAAAGACTAATTGTTTTTAATCATCTTCATTTTTGTTATTTTGCTTGGGAAGGTCATCTAAAAGATTAAACTATGGCATGATATCAGGTTATCTAGAAAATATAACCTATGTTTTAGTTAATATGAATGAACATTCTGATCATTGGGACATAGGTATTGTTAACACCATGTCTGTGGGACTAAAAAGCAGTTTAAAGAGTGCATATTAAATGGCTAAGTTACAATATTGATCTAGCTTATAGAGAACTTTTCAAGTTCTCTACAAAAAAACTGTAAAAATGTTTCTTCCATGTGCTATCACCATGCAGAACATCCAAGACAGCCAGGTCAGTCTCACGAGCTGAGTGACCTGAACTGATAGATGTCAGGTGGTCCAGATGCTGCAAAGAGCTGGGGATACAGAATAAACAAAATTCTGAAGCCTCTGTCCTTTTCCATTTTAATGCCATGATGTCCTATTTCTTCCTTTCATTCTGCATTGCCCCTATGCCACCAGTTCTTTTTATCTTGAACCTAATCTTATCTTTGAAAGGAGAATATCTAGCTCTCTGAGCAATTACTAGGATCTATCAGTTTGTCACTTAAGCCAATGCATTCTAAAAACATTTATTTTTCATTTCTACATATGATGACAGAGACAGAGAGAGAGAGAGAGAGAGAGAGAGAGAATGAAAGGATTCAAAGAAATGCTGAAAGATATGAAAGGATTCAAAGAAATGCTGAAAGATATAAAGGGAAACATTCAGGAAACACAGATTAATACCTGTGATTTAACCTTGCTACCTGTGCTGTTGTTCCCAATCCTGTCTTCCCTTTGTAATAGAGATGGAAGCTTTGTGAAAGCAAATCAAATTTACATAAACTCTAGCCAAGAGGTAAATCTAGCTCTCATTGTTCCTTTCATTTTTCCATGTAAATGCAGCTCAGGTTATCAAGTATTTCCCTTATTAACAGGACAACAGTTACTAATTCTCAGGCTAATATCTGTAAACTCGATTATGTTTTATAATCAAGAAAATCTCAGAGTAATTTTTAAGAGCCATGTTTAAACAAATAGTTGAACATCCTTCAATTTAAAATACTCTTCTTGAATAACAGATACAAATCTGTGGATTTTAAAGCAGCTATGAAACACTCATGACAAAAATAAGTTTGAAACATTTCTGCTTCTAAGTTTTGAAAAAGAATTTTTTTACTTTTTTCACAGACAACATGTAGCCTCCTCCCAGTTTGACAAACACAAAATCTCAGGCTTGCTTGTGAAATATATTTCACACATTCTATCTTTCATGATTTTAAGGAAAGCATATGTCTAACTGGATCATTTGGTAGTTTACAAATGAAACTAAGCCTCTGTTTTGATGGAATTAGATTGGTTTTATTTATGGTATTAATTATTACCTTGCAATTCATTCCATATTATATTGAATTTTTAAACCATTTCCATGACTAGGAATCCTAGGTAAAGTATAAGTGAAAATAAGTATCATTTTCACTACTTATTAAAAGTCCCTTCAATTGAACAGTTATATTTTATTTTATTCTATACATATTCAGCTTAGCCAGGTAAGGTGGGACATGCCTATCTTGGGAGGCTAACACAAGAGGATCACAAGTTTGAAGTCAGCCTCAGCAACATAGCGAAATTCTTAGCAACTCCTGAGATCCTGTCTCAAAAAATGAAAAAGCAAATAGGGAAATGGCTCATTGGTAAAGTGTCCCTTGGTTCAAGCCACAGTATCATAAACAAAACGAAAACCAAGAAAACAAAAAGACAACCACTCAGCTTGTAAATTTATTTTGTAGTATTTTAGACATATGCAAAAGAAACATTAGAATAACTAAGTCCTATTGCATTGTCTTTTGGTGCTTTATTTTCGCACATATTTTTATACTCAAACAGCCACTCTTTATCCTACTACAAAAGACACCCACCTTCATCATAACAATTGTCATTATAACTTATATTGTATTCTGCTTTCTTCTCTTTAAATTAATAGTCATCCTCTAACAAAATGAACTCATTGAGAGCCCAAACTTTTTATTTGCTTGTATCTCTTCATAATTAGTGTCCCACAATCATTTATAACTTCCATAGAAACCTTTCCAATAATTTCCCATTCATCATTTTATGTATACTTATTCCTACCAAATTAGATTCTAACTAATATAGTCTTCGGATTAACAAAGATGTGCCCAGTGTCTTCAATTCTATTTTGTCTGTCATGTATTTGTTTATTATGAAAATGCATTTGATTCCATCCCTTTTGCTTCATTCAATTCAAAGATATTTTCATATTTCAAATAATTGACTAATGTAAAAGAAAAGTTTCTATGCAAAGTGAGAATAAGCAATAAGAAAAATTTGAAAATACAATGCAGAATGAAAAAGAAATTTTCTAAATTATTTATTTATATTATACAAAAGATATCAAGATTACTTGTTCATCTTTTGTATCATGTCCCCAAAACATAAGTTTTTTTTAAAAACAACTTACATTGAGCTGGGGTTGTGGCTTAGTGGTAGAGCACTTGCCTGGCATGTATGAGGCCCTGGGTTTGATCCTCATCACTGCATATAAATAAATAAATAAAATAAAAGATCCATTGACAACTAAAAAATATTTTCTTAAAAAACCTTACATCTATTTTTAACCTATGCAATTTTGATTTCAAGTCAGATATTTAAAAAATGAAATATGATTAAATCCCAAGATGTAGAGTGAATCTGAGAGCAGGCCTCAACTCCTCCACCTTCCAGAAACAAAGCAGTGAAAAGAACAGCTGACCGGAGGTTAGTGACAATGTGACCACTCTAAAATTTATTATTGGACAGCTTGAGAATTGAAGGGATTTAGAATTTGGTTGCTGTAGCAGAAAATAAGGAAAGAATTCCTTAACCCCAAACCCTGACTAGGGTGGGATCAGGGGAAAACATAATAAAAAGGAGAGAAAGAAGGAGAGGAAAACCTCACAAGATTACATCCTTAACAGTAGTTGAAAGAAAGGCAGACCAAGTTAAAGTGAGACACGGCAAAGAGAGTGGAGTAGAATTTACAATTCAACCCAAGTTGACAGAAAGCTGTGCTGGGCAGGGCAGCCACTTGGTACAGTCCACAGTTAGCCAGTCTCCTTAGAAGAAATAAAATCAATACAGCTTCTCCCCACTTACCAATATCAATACATAAACACATAAGGAGTGCCTCTGAAATGGATTGTCTCAGTAATTCATCTAGAAGGAACTTGTAGAGGAAACTCTGATAGCCCCCAAAGTTCTGCCAGAATACTTCTGGAACTGATAAACAAATTCAACAAACTTGCAGGAGCTGACCCTAGAGCTAATACTTTCAGGGAGTTTGTTAACCCCAGCCCAACCTCAGAGGAATCCAGTTGAAGACCAACTGATGTCCTACCCCTATCCCAGGGATTGGTAAAATCTCAGTGACCACCAGCAGCTAGAGCGAAGTCTTCAGTGCCACAGCCAACCCACAGAAAACTTGCATTCACAGGTCCTATAGTTACAGACAGCTACCAACCTCTTAGCCAGAGCCACTGCAAAAAAGAAGGGAGTGGGTGCGCTGTGCTCCACAGCAGTCGGTGAGAGCCCTGAGACTTGTGCTCCACATCCAACAGCAGACACCACACCCTCCAAACTCACAGACTTTCAACATCTAGGCTAACAAGCACTGTCTGAGAAGAGAACCATAGCAACCAAGGAAGTAGTCCCTGGTGCCCCAGGAAAAGTATTCCATTCACAATAACTTTAACAAAAGAAAAAAAAAAAAAAACTTGGGAATAAATCTAACCAAGGAGGTGGAAGACCTCTATAATTAAAATGATAGAACACTGTAGAACACTGTGGAACACTGAAGAAAGAAATTGAATAAGAACTTAGAAGATGGAAAGACCTTCCAGGTTCTTGGGTAGGTAAAATTAATGTTACCAAAATAGTCATATTACCAAAAGAGATGTAAAGATTCAATGCAATCCTCATCAAAATAGAAATGACATTCTTCACAGAACTAGAGAAAATTTCTAAAATTCATATGGAAAAAGAAAAGACCCAGAATACTCAAAGCAATACTGAGTAAGAAGAGCAAAAGTGGAACCAACACAATTCCAAATCTCAAAATATATTGCAGTGCTATAACAAAACATCATGGTATTGGTATCAGATAGACATGGAGATCAATGGAATAGAAAAAAATGACAGTGACAAACCCACATAGATATAGTTATCTGATACATAACAAAGGTACCAAGAACATGTTGGAGAAAATATAGCCTTGTTAACAAATGGTGCTGGGAAAACTGGATTTCCATTAGTGGTAGAATGAAACAAGATCCCTATTGTTCACCATGCACAAAAGTCAACTTAAAGTGAATCAAAAACCTAGGAATTAGAGCAGAAACTTAAGGAACCACGGTGTTAATATTCCAATATATTGGTGCAAGCATCAACTTCATTAACAAGACTCTAAAGATTGAGAAATAAAACCAAGAATCAATAAGTGAGATGGCACCAAATAAAACTTTTTGTACAGCAAAGGAAATAATTAAGAGCATGAAGGGAGAAACTACGAATGGGAGAAAAATCTTTGCCAGCTATACTTTCAACAGGAAATATCCAGAATACATGAAGAATTCAAAAAGCTTAACACAATAAATAAATAAATAAATAAATAAATAAATAAATAAATGGGAAATAAACTAAACAGACATTTCTCAAAACAACAATTACAAATGGCCACAAAGTACATGAAAAACAAACATGTTCAGCATCCTGAATTTTCAAGAAAATGCAAATTGAAACTACATTGAGATTTTTACCTCAATTCAGAGAGACTAGCAATCTATAAGAATACAAATAGTAAACAAATACTGGTGAGGATGAGGAAGAAAAGGTACACTGAAACACTGTGGTGAAACTGTAAATTAGTACAGCCATTTGGGACATGGTATAGAGATTTCCTAAAACACTAGGAATGGAACCACTATATGACTCATTATATATCCAAAAGACCTAAAATCAGCATAAGGGATACCTAAAATCACCAAAAGGATATTGCCACGTCAATGTTTATAGCAGAACAATTCACAATAGTCCCACTGTGGAACCAGTGTAGGTGCCCCTTAACAGATGAATGGATGAAAAATATGTGGTATATATACACAATGGAGTTTCATTAAGCCAGGAAGAAGAATGAAATTATGGAATGTGCTTGTAAAGTAATGGAACTAGAGAACATTTTGCCAAGTGAAAGAAGCCAGACTCTGAAAGTCAGAGGTGAAATGTTTTCTCTCATATGCAGAAGCCACTGAGAAACTCGGAAAGAAAAGGGAGTATCAGATAAAAAAAGAAGAGATGTTAGTGGAGTGGAGGACAAGGATTCAGGGGAAGGGAGGAGGGACTACAAAATGAAATTCACCAAATTATGCTATATGCATGTATGAATGTAACAGTGAATTGCATTTTCATGTATATGTATAAAGTGCCAATTAAAAAACAATAAACAAATAGAAGGAAGACATGTATAGGAATGAGAATGGGGAGAAATTAGCAGAGGGAAGTAGAAATACTTGGAATTGAAATGGAACAAATTATATTCCATTCATATATGAATGTATCAAAATGAACCCTAGTATCACATTTGTAACTATAATGCACCATATAAACATAAAAATGAATAAAAAGTGCATATTCTATATAAAATATGTAGTGTTAAATGTATCAAAAAATGCATTTTTTCTTAAGAATTCTCTTTCTGCAGTACTTGAGCTTTAACGCAGGTTCCTGCACATATTACACAGGTATTCTACCACTAAACTACACCATCACTTCCTTCTTGATGAAATAATTTTTAAAAATGTTGTGTAAAACATAAAATGTCATCTTTTCTGGATCCAGTGTTTCATATCTTTATGAACAACAAGGATAAAATAATAGTTGTCTATTTATAATCCAGTTTCTTATATGTTCTTCAGAACTAAAGTCACTTATGGGGTAAAGAATATGAAAATTTGGAATAATTTTATTTTATATGCCATTCATAATATCCAATCATCTTGATAAACAGTTTCCATGACTGAGAGACCATTTTAAAAAAAGTAAAATGGCAACTCTACCAATATGCTCAGATTTCACTTTGACATTCAGAACTTTAAAAATATTTTCGGGAAATATTTATCTTTAGTTTTCATAAATTAGTATGGTTAATCCAAATGTCTGTATTTAAATTTGAGCTTTCCCATTTACTAGAGGGGAACCCTCGAGAATTTTTAGTCTTTCTAGGCCCTTCTCACTTTATGTGTAGAATTGAATCATAGTTTTTTGAAGAATTTAAAGAGATTTTATACATATAAAATGCAGTTGAACTGTAAGGACTCAATAAATGTTATTACAATTATTTTATTCATATGTAATGAATTTTAATGGTATGATGATTTCTTTTCATAATCCCTGCTAAAACCATATTCAAATAAACATCTTCTCAAGAACACTTATTCTTTCCTCCTCTGGGGGCATCTCCAGCTTTTTGAGACAGAATCTTCTGCCCTTGGAGAAGTCTTTCAAATAGTACCTTAGTGTCAGTCAAATGGCAGTTATCCCATAACTATTATAGTTAATGCCTCTTGAGATAGTATCCTCTTTCATGCCCAAAGATCATAATTATTTGGAAATAGATTTTCACCTTAATATTGGTGTGCTTTAACCTGTTTAAAATGAGAAGTCTAGGAATTGAATTACAATGTATGTTTTCTTCTTATTCAGAGTGATGAAATTTTAAAATGCATATTACAATTAAATAGGCACTCTAAGACTTTAAAAAATCATAGGAAATGTCAACTGGGTTAATTTTTACCTGATCATAACTTTACCATCTGTCAGCTCACCACGGCCCTTATCGAGCACTGGCACAGAAGGCTGGACAAGCACTCAGGGCTCTCGGCTTTCAGGCTGGCTTCTGGCTCTTTGGCTCACTGTTGTTTGTGCTTTCTAACAGCAGAACACAGAAATAGTGTTTGCACAAATGTCAATAAAGTGAAATTGAGTTTTCACAAAGAAGCCTATATAAAATTCTGCAGTATTTTATTTCTAAGAACTATTTCAAGATCTTTATTATATTATCAATATCACCAAAATAGTCCTACAGGGAATTACTTTCTTCAAAGAAACCCCCCCTTAAAAAATCAGTTATACATGCACACTCTCTACCATGGTGACCACTATGGTAAGAAGTTTGAAAATTAAACGTTGAATTAATACCTTTGAAATCAGATAGATCTATTTGGCGAAAAGACAGATAGTGAGACAAATAGAATTACACACATTGTACACAAAAGGGAGTGGCATTGACCAACCAAATAAAAGTCTTCGTATATTCATTAAGCAAGAAGCAGGGAACAGGGATGCTTACTGATTTTTTGCACTCACACACCTATGTAATGATCTTAATCAATAGCATTAGGTAATGTCAAGGACATAGAGATAACTACACTATTTAGATTGCCAAAGGAAGTATACGAGGGCAAATGAAGCTGATGCCGGAGCACATTTCTGTGTGGACAGAATAAAGAAGCAGGAATTTAAAGTACTATCAGCAAAATCTTGAGACATGGTCCTCTTCTCAAATATATGACATAGTGAACTCGTTTCATATATGTAAACTCATTAGCAGAAACTTATCCAAAACTCTTATTTTAAATCAGTCATGACTACATTATTGCAGAGAACTTGTATTACCATGTACTTGATCTTTTATTATCTCTGACTTTACTTCTGAAGTATCTCTTGATAGCTTAGTTTTAGAGAGATCATTCAAGAAAAACACAAAATTGTTTTTGTGTCTACTATGAAGTGGGACAAAAGGCACAGAAGTGGACACAAAAATCATGATCTCAGCCAGTTGTGTCGTTTTACACCTGTGATCCCAGGGACTCAGAAGGTGGAGGTAGGAGGATTCCAACTTTAAGGTCAGTCCCAGCAATTTAGTGAGGCCCTAGGCAACTTAGCCAGATCCTAACCAACTTAGCCAGAGCTTGTCACAACATAAAATAAATAAATAAAAAATAAAAAGACCTGGGGATGTGGCTCAGTGTTTAATTGCCTTGGGTTCAGTCCCCAATATGAAAGAAAGCAAAAGAAAGAAAGAAAGAAAGAAAAAGAAAGAAAGAAAGAAAGAAAGAAAGAAAGAAAGAAAGAAAGAAAGAAAGAAAGAAAGAAAGAAAGAAAGAAAAAATTAGGATCCCAGTTTTTGTGAAGTTTAGTAATAGAGAGGCATAAGCGAAGACATGATCAAATAAAAGCACATCATGTTACGCACATTCGTAAGAGTAGAGAAATTCAAATTCAGTTTAATAAACTGTGCAACTCTTACTGCTCATTTTATTATGTTTCTAGGGATACTTAATTGATTTGTCCCTGTAAGTTTTCATGTTCAATATGCCATTCTCAAGACCATTTGCTGGTAGATTACATCCTTCTTTCTTTCCTTTGTTCCTTCTTTCTTTGCTTTGTCTTTTTTCCTTTCTTACATATTAATTTAAATTGAATGTGAGTGTTTGTATGCATGTGCTTTGTTATTTTCAAAGTCGGTATTATATTCAATTATCTGTATTATATTATATTAGATCCAATTATGAATCTAAATAATTGAAATATTTCCTGAAAAATGAAAAGTTTTTTACATTTTTACTCCTTCTAATAATGTCCTTTTGAGCATATAATATGTTAAGTGTGCGAACCTAGAACATTGCATTAATACCTTCATGTGATAAAGTTTTAGAAAAAAATTGCTAGTGAACAATTATATTTATTTTTAATTTGACTATTCTGTTAAATTGCCACACCCTAAAAAATGTCTATGCCACTTACACATCAACGCTAGAGTATAATACCTATCAATCTGTAATCTTTTCTTCATTAGTCCATTCAATCATTTATTCAACACATAGTTATTGAGAATTCACAATGTGACAGACATCCTTGTAACCAATAGGGAATCACAGTGAACTAGTCAGGAAAATCTGCTTTCATACCAGAAGCTTATACTCTAACAAATAATTAGTGAAGCTTGTCCTACAATATTTGATTTTATGATGGCCTTCTGGCCTAAAGGAAAAATAGATTGGATTTCAGAAAAAAAGTCTTCTGAGGTTTGCATGGTATTCGAAGAGATAATATATCCTGGTGAGAACTGAAAATACACAAGATTTATTTACAAATTAGGAATCTATTTAATTACTGAAAGTCATTATAATTATCTCACACATCTGATTTTTGCAAAGCATCAAGAGGTCAGTGAGAAAATAATATTCTGCTTAGGGCCACAATTTAGCATTGTAGCACCAAAATGCAATTCTAGATCATTATACCCTTAAGTATCCTCTAATGATGATTACATTTGCTTCTTTCTCTCAACATCACACAGGATTTCTGAGTTGTTATTTTAGTTGTTATTCTGGTATTTCACAATATTTTTTCAATCTATAAAAATCATGCTGAGAGAAATTTGAGAAATTAATTTTCAAATTGTTTAATTTGATATTGGCAAGTCATACATATAGTTCATAATTCATGTTACATAAAAGTATACAGTCTAAACTGTATTCCCTTATCCAGACCACAGAAATCCTGGATTCTACTACTGTTAATTTTCTTGTCCCTCCCTCAAGTAGTATTATAGGCAAATATCACCTAAACATAAGCTATGCATATGATATCTTAGTAAATTATCTACCAAAATAAGATACTATTGTCAGTGAAAGAGAGTACAAGTGGAAATTATGTCAGAATAACAAGGGCACAATAGAAATACTCTGTGAAAACTAAAACACATGGTTAGCCTAACTAATCATCATACATATTTATGTAATTATATTTTTAAATTTGATTCATGTGACAATGTAATTCACATTCTTCTGTGTGTGTACATGTATAGATATATCATATATATTCCTATGTATAATATATATTATATATACCATATATATTCTTATGTATAATATATGTGTGTGTGCATATATATATATATATATATATATATGAACTAAAACTTTTATTGCCTGTGTGGTTTTATCACTTATTCCTTGTTGTCATTTAGATCATTTCTTTTATGTTATGATTATAAACAGTATTACACTGAACATCCTTATATGTAGGCAGATCAATGTGCTTATAAGTGCATGTATTTGTATGACAAAAACTTGAAGTCAGAATTATTGGGTTAAAAGCATCCGTTTTTAAAATTTTGAAGGACATTGCTAAACTATAATCTTCAAAAGTTCTGGCCCAGTTCACTAGAGCACATCTGTAATCCCAGAGGTTTGAGGAGGCTGATGCCAGAGGATGGTAAGTTCAAAGCCAGCCTCAGCAACAGCAAGGTGCTAAGCAACTCAATGAGATGTTGTGTCTAAATAAAATACAAAACATGGCTGGGATGTGGCTCAGTGGTTGAGTGCCTCTGAGTTCAATCCTCAATACTCAAGAAAAAAAAAATTTCCAAAAGTTCTATCAGTAATACAAGGGTTTGCCTGTTTACTTCAGCAATTATGGGTGCAATAAATAATCACAATTTTTATACATATTAACTTTCTAATATTTAAAGAATAATAACCAGATTCCTTTCATTTTTCATTTCAGTGCAACTTCAAGAGTCATTTGAACTTTCTCTTGCATATTTTTTGAAACAATTGTTGACCTTCAACTTATTGATTTATAGGAGCTCATGGTCATTTTACATTGATATGAATTCTCTTCCATTCAGATGTATCAATGGAATCATCAATATTCACATTTCAAATGCATACTTTTTTAGCTAATGTTGACTTTTCATCAAAAGATATTCCAGTCCTCTAAAAGGTTCCTGAAGTCAATTGAGAACTCATGCAGTTTGAACATCAGAAACAAAATAAATATATTTGGCAATTTTTCTAAATGAGATGTACAGTGTTGAATGACTAGACATCTTTATGCCTTGACTCATGCACATATCACATATTTTTTAGTAACTTTGTACCAGGTATTGTGATTAGCACTACAAATGAAAGCATAAGAAATTCAGCTGTGAGTAGGTTCTGCTTTGGAAATAGCCTCAAAATATCAGTAGCTTGAAGAGACATTTCTTGCTTAAACTACTTTAAAGCTGTAGCAACTACAACTCACCTGTGACCCAACCCACCCTGGTTCTCTTTTATGTATGTTTTCATTTCACCTCGCAGCCTATAACTGGAGTTTGCTATTATCATGGGAGAAGGGTGGAAGAACAAGCCTAGAATAATACTGCAGCTCTCCAAGTGTCTTCTAATTGTGGTGTACTCAATGTGAACGTGGTGCACACATGACCTTGGTCAGAGCAAGTGACAAAGTGAAAGAAGAAGTCAATGGGGTGAAGAAGCATCTTCCTTGGAAATTTACTGCACCTAATATGGCAATCGACAGGGTTATATAATCCTCACACAGAAAAGCAGCAAGTGATTAGAAGAAGTGTTATAATTAACCATGCAGAATGCTGGTTCCCAACAATATTTACCTTTCTGTTCTTTAGGTAAAATTCATTCATTACCTTCTTAAAGAGAGACTAAGAATTTCTATTAAATTGCATTGTCAGAATCAACATCCTGGATCTTGATAGAGATTTGGCTTTTTTTGTTCATTTGTTTGTTTGAGATGTTAATCTTCTGGTTCAGAGGTCAAAGTTCGAAAAAAAAGTTGTCTGCACATTAACTTCCCCAACTCATACACACGCATGCACACACGCATTCATAGAATGATGAAAGAGGAACAAAATAATCACATAAAAAATTCTGGGAGACCTACCCATGCCGGAGACCTCCCAATGCCAGAGACCATTATATGCCGCCTCCTGACACTGGCACCCACACCCCATTGTTCCCAGCTTCTTTGGAGGCTGGTGCAGACATTTTGAATTACCCCTGAGGATGTGGCCATCATCATTGGGAGGGGCAGCATGCTTCCTGAGATGCCTACAAAGAGACTGGAGGTCCACTGACAGTTACTGCACTTGCACGGAGACACTGAGGACTGGGGGGTTTGAGTGGTGGAGCAAAGTGAATCACTGATTTTTTTTTCTTTTTCTTTATCTTTTCTTTTTTTTAATTCTTAAATTTTTATTTCTTCTTGCTTTTCTCACTGTATTTTCCTTCTATTTACCTGTTCTTTTGGACTCTCCTTCTCCCTTTTCTCATGCTAAAGACAAGCTAATTGCAAACCTATTGGCTATACCATAGATGATAATTGATCTCATTCTATTCATTTAATGCAAATTGTTAATGTCTTTATAGGGACTTTCTGGTATAGGACTGCATATTGTTTGTATTGGGTGCTGCTGATATCAATCTTCCCCTCAAAGGAAAGGTATTAGAATCCTGCAGGGTCACAGGATGGGAAGGGAGGGAACTGCAATACCTCAGATCTTCACTAATAGAGGGGAATATACAGAAATAATATGAAAAAACAGGGGGAAAAGTGTCCCTGACAAATCAAGATACTATTTTGACAGAAAAGGAGTTCAGAATTCACATTATTAAAATGATCTGTGAAGCAAAGGATGAGATAAGACAGCAAATACAGACAATGACTGATCACTCCAATAAACAGTTAAAAGAGCAAATGCAGGAAGCAAGAGAACTTTAATAAACAGATGGAGATTCTGAAGAAAAAAACAAACAGAAATACTTGAAAAGAAAGAAACAATAAAACAAATGAAAAACTCAATAGAAAGCATAATCAACAGAATAGATCTTGTGGAAGACAGAATCTCACACAATGAATACAAAATATTTCATCTTGAAAATAAAGTTGGTCGAACTGAGAAGATGGTAAGAAATCATGAATGGAACCTCCATGAATCATAGGACAATAAAAAAGAAAATTTAAGAATTATCAGGTTTGAGGAAGTCACAGAGATACAAACCAAAGTAATGAACAACTTGTTCAATGAAAAAATATTGGAAAATTTCCCAAATATGAAGAATGAAATGGAAAATAAAATGCAAGAGGCTTACAGGGCACCACATGTACAAAATTACAATAGATTCACACCAAGGCACATCATAATGAAAATGCCTAACATACGAAATAAAGATAGAATTTTAAAGACTGAGAGAGAAAAGCATCAGATTACATATTGGGGGAAACAACATGGATATCAGCAGATTTCTCAGTCCAGACTCTGAAAGCTAAAAGGGCCTGGAACAAAGTATTTCAAGCTCTGAAGGAGCCAACCAAGAATCTTATATCCAGCAAAACTAACCTTCAGGTTTGAAGATGAAATAAAATCCTTCCATGACAAACAAAAGTTAAAGAATTTACACTTAGAAAGCCTATGCTACAGAGCATTCTTGGCAAAATATTCCATGAGGAAGAAATGAAAAACAACAATGTAAGTCAGCAAAGGGAGGAACTACCCTACAGGAAAAGCCAATCAAAGGGGAAACCAAGTCAAGTTAAAACCCAAAATTAAGCCAAAATGACTGGGAATACAAATCACATCTCAATAATAACCCTGAATGTTAATGGCCTAAACTCACAATCAAAAGACATATACTGGCAGATTGGATTAAATAGAAAGACTCAACAATATGCTGTCTTCAAGAGACTCATCTCGTAGAAAAAGATACCCACAGACTAAAGGCGAAATGATAGGAAAAAAACATACCATGCACATGGACTCAGTGAAAAAGCAGGGGTCTCCATCCTCATATCAGATAAAGTGAACTTCAAACCTAAGTTAGTAAGAAGGGATAAAGAAGGACATTTCATACTGATTCAGGGAACCACAAACCAGAAAGACATAAGATTTTAAATATTTATACCCCAAACAATGGAACATCTTTGTACATCAAAAAAACCCTTCTCAATTTTAAGAATCAAATAGACCAAAAAACAATAATAGTGGGAGACTTTAACACACCACTCTCACCACTGGATAGATTCTCTAATGAAAAACTGAACAAAGAAACTATAGAACTAAATAATACAATCAGTAATATACACTTAATGGACATGTACAGAGTATTTCATCCATCATCAAGTGAATACATTTTCTTCTCAGCAGGTCATGGATCCTTCTCCAAAATAGGCCATATAGTATGCCACAAAGAAGCTATCAATAAATAAAAAAATAGAGATACTGCCTTGTATTCTATCATATCATAATGGAATGCAATTAGAAATCAATGATAAAATAACAAAAACTACTCCTACAACTGAAGACTAAATAATATGCTATTGAATGATGCAATGATAACCGAAGCCATCAGGGAGGAAATAAAAAAATTCTTAGACAAAAACCAGAACAACAATACAACATATCAAAATCTAGGGGAACACTCTGAAAGCAGTACTAAGATAGTCATTCCATTGACCTCATACATTAAAAAAATAAAAAGTCAACAACTAAATGACCTAACATTACATCACAAAGTTCTAGAAAAAGAGCAGATCAACACCAAAAGTAGTAGAAGACAGGAAATAATTAAAATCAGAGCTGAAATCAATGAAATTGAAACAAGAGAAACAATTCAAAAAATTGACAAAACAAAAAGTTCGTTCTTTGAAAAAGTTAACAAAATTGAAAAATTCTTAGCCGCGCTAATGAAGAGGAGAGAGAAAACTCAAATTACTAGCATTTGTGATGAAAAAGGAAAGATCACAACAGACACCACTGAAATACATACCATAATTAGAAACTACTTTGAAAATCTATACTCCAACAAAATAGAAAATCCTGAAGACATCAACAAGTTTTTAGAGACATGTGATCCTCCCAAACTGAATCAGGAAGACATACACAGCTTAAACAGATCAATTTCAAGCACCAAAATAGAAGAAGCCATCAAAAGCCTACCAACCAAGAAAAGGCCAGGTCCAGATAGATTCTCAGACAAATTATATAAGACCCCTAAAGAAGAACTAATACCAATACCTCAGAAATATTCCAGGAAATAGAAAAGAAGGGAACCCTTCCAAATTCATTCTATGAAGCTACTATCACTCTGATACCAAAACCAGACAAGGTTGCATCAAGGAAAGAAAACTTTAGACCAATATCACTGATGAAAATAGATGCAAAAATCCTTAACAAAATTCTGGCAAATCACATACCAAAACATATTAAAAGATAGTGCACCATGATCAAGTGGGGTTTACCCCACAGATGCAAGGTTGTTTCAATATCTGGAAATCAATAAACGTAATTCCTCACATCAATAGACTTAAAGTTAAGAATCATATGATTATTACAAAAGATGCTGAGAAAGCATTTGATAAAACACAGCACCCTTTCATGCTTAAAACAAAGGATAAAAATAGGGATAGTCAGAACATACCTCAACATTGTAAAGGCTATCTATGATAAGCCCACAGCCAACATCATTCTAAGTGGAGAAAAACTGAAAGCATTCCCTCTAAAAACTGGAACAAAACAGGGATGCCCTCTTTTACCACTTCTCTTCAACATCATCCTTGAAAAACTAGCCAGAGCAATTAGACAGACCACAGAAATTAAAGGAATATGAATAGGAAAAGAAGAACTCAAGCTGTCACTCTTTGCCGATGTAATGATTCTATATTTAGAGGATCCAAAACACTCCACTAGGAAACTTCTAGAACTCATAAATGAATTCAGCAGAGTAGCAGGATATAAAATTAATATGCATAAATCTAATGCATTTCTTTTCAAAAGTGATGAATCCTCTGAAAGAGAAATTAGGAAAACCACAAACCACTCCATTCACAATAGCCTCCAAAAAAAAAACAAACAAAAAAAAAACTTGGGAATCAATCTAACAAAAGAGGTGAAAGACCTCTCTACAATGAAACTATAGAACACTAAAGAAAGAAATTGAAGAAAACCTTAAAAGAAGGAAAGATCTCCTATGTTCTTGGATAGGCAGAATTTATATTGACAAAATGGCCATTCTACCAAAGGTGCTATACAGATTCAATGCAATTCCAATTAAAATTCCAATGATACTCCTCATGGAAATAGAGAAAGTGACCATGAACTTCATCTGGAAGAATAAGAGACCTCGAATAGCCAAAACAATCCTGAGCAGAAAGAAGCATCACGATACCAGACCTTTAACTGTACTACAGAGCAATAGTAACAAAAACAGCATGGTACTGGCACCAAAATAGACAGGCAGAACAATGGTACAGAATAGAGGACACAGAGAAAAACCCACAAAAATACAGTTATCTCATACTAGACATAGGAGTCAAAAACATGCAATGGAGAAAAGATAGCCTCTTCAACAAATGGTGCTGGGAAAACTGGAAATCCATATGTAGTAAATGAAATTAAACCTCTATCTCTCATCCTGCACAAAACTCATCTCAAAATGGATCAAGGATTTAGGAATTAGACCAGAGACCCCGCACCAAAGAGACGACAAAGTAGGCCAGAATTTTCATCATGTTGACATAGGATCAGACTTCCTTAACAAGTCTCCCAAAGGACAAGAAATGAAAGCAAGAATCAATAAATGGGATGGATTCAAACTAAAAAGCTTTTTCTCTGCAAAGGATACAATAATAATGTGAAAAGAGACACTACAGAGTGGGAGAAAATCTTTGCTGCATGCATTTCAGATAGAGCACTAATCTCCAACATTTATAAAGAACTTACAAAACTTTACACCAAAAATACAAAGAACCCAATCAATAAATGGGCCAAGGATCTGGACAGACACTTTACAGAAGATGATGAACAGGCAATCAATATATATATGAAAAAGTGTTCGACATCTCTAGTAATTAGACAAATGCAAAGTAAAACAACTCTAAGATTTCATCTTACTCCAATTAGAATGGCTATTATCAAGAACACAAAAAATAATAGATTTTGGTGTGACTGTGGGGAAAAAGGCACACTTTTATATTGCTGGTGGACTTGCAAATTTGTTCAGCCACTCTCAAAAGCAGTGTGGAGATTCCTCAGAAAACTTGGAATGGACCCACCTTTTGACCCAGTTATCCCATGCCTGGGGTTATATCCAAAAGACTTAAAATTAGCATACTACACTAACGCAGCCACATCAGTGTTTATAGCAGCTCAATTCACAATAGCTAGACTGTGGAACCAACTTAGATGCCCTTTGACAGATGAATGGATAAAGAAACTATGCTATACATTCACAATGGAATATTATTCAGCCATAAAGAAGAAGAATATGGCATTTGCAGATAAATGGATGGAATCAGAGAATATCAGACTAAATGAAATAAGATAATTCCCCAAAAAACAAAGGCCAAATATTTTCCCTGATAAGTGGATGATGATATATAATTGGGTTTTGTGTTGGTTAGAGAAGAATGGAGGAACTTTAGATTACATGGAGGGAAATGAGAGGGAAAGGGGTGTATGAAAAATGGTGGAATGAGACAGACGTCATTACCTATGTACATGTATGATGGCATGAATGGTAGGAATCTACATCATGTACAAACATAGAAATGAAAATTGTACCCCAGTTTTGTACAATGAATCAAAATGCAGTCTGTAAAAATAAAAACAAAAATTCCTTTCAAATAGCTGAAGAGCTCGAGATAAAGCTGTTTCAATTCCTTATCAATCCTAAATGTAGGGAATAGAGAACATTCCTCCTTATTTAGCCTTTCTTTTCTACTCCCTGAATGTAGCCCTGAAGTTCATCGCTTTCCGTGGCCCTTAAATTACCTTCTGGAAGATCAGTAGCTTAGAAGGAAGGGAACATGTACAGGAGGAAGAGAGGGAATGGAGAAATTCTGGGGACTGAATTAGAGTAAATCATATACCATGCTTTTGTAGTTATGTAAAAATGAATCCTAATATTATATATAACTAAAAAGAACCAAAAAACAAAGAAAAAGTACATTTTGGGAGTTCTTTCCTTCTGCATTACTTTCTTGAATGTATCTTAAGACAAGTTTGAAGACTGCACTCATCTCAGTGTACCTCCTGCTTGAAGAATATTGGAAACCTAGAACTGATTTAAGTTTGCATAGTCATTCTCTTTTGACTCAAAATTCTGGACTCTTGAAGAGTGACTTGGAGGTTATTTCTTCTTGTTTCTAATCAGTTCCACATGCCAATAGTCAAATCCACAATTCTTTACAAAAAAAAAAAAAAGGTCTCTCCACCATTTAGCTTATGTTTGTGAGTCAATACTCTCCATTAAATGTGAGAACTGAACCACTTCTTTAAATCCCACAAAGTCAGTTGTTCTTTACAAGTGTGGTGGGCAGACATGGGATGGGGAAAATTGAGTGGAACCAGAACTTTGGTGATTTGGTCGTTCTAAGTTTTATTGTTTAGAAATCCATGATTTAAGAGAGCTACAAATGTCTTTCTTTACTTTTTTCATTTTGTAGTACTTAAATTTATGTTGAGTGTTTTTGTTTTACCCCTTTTTAGATAGCTGGGGTACCAGTTAACTGATACCTCCAAAATGAGGAAAAGAGGAAATAAATCAACAGGCAGAGACAGTTTCTCATGCAATATTCTGGCTACCAAAAGTTGAAATTTTAATGGGATAATGTCATATTCCACTGTCTATCATATTCAACAATTGAGGAAAATTGTCTTACATTGTAAATCAAGATGAAATTGTTTATGTGTTTCTTTTTAGCATTTATTTTCCTCACCACAATTAAAATTATTACACATTCCCATCTCTTTCCTCTATAAATAATTATTAAGTGGTTTATTTTTTGGCAGGGACTGTGCTATACAATAGCTGAAGAATGCAAAATGCAAATTTCCAGAGTAAAAAATGAAAGATAAAACAAGAAGTGGCCCCAAACAGAGTACACATTAATCAAGAATAAGCAGGATGTTAAGTGAGGAATCAAATGACTTCATAAAGCAGTAATCCAAATAAATTCTTTTTCTTTTGCTATGTTTTACACTTATTTTTATTTGTTCTTTTTGATGTACATGACAGTAGAGTATATTTTGACATGTTATATATACATGGATTATATCATTCTAATTAAGATCCCATTCTTGTGGTTGTACATGATGTGCAGTTTCACTGGTGTATTATATATAAACAAGAAGGAATGAATCAAACTAGATTCTTAAAGAGTGAACAGTAAGCAGGTAGTTGTTCTGAGTTGAGATTATACCAGTGACAACATGATGATCATGAGAAAACAAGGGCATTGCTACACATTGACACACTAACATGCTCTATATCTCATTGTCAACTACAGATGCCTAAATCCTAGACTGTTCAGCCTTGAAAATATGCTCAGTGATTTAGACTATTTTCAACAGAAGAAATGTATCATTTTTTTTTCTGAAGGGTGGGGTTACAGGGTTTGTTCCTTCCACAAAACCGAGACAGCATGGAGAACCCCTTCAAATGCCAATGTTTACAATCAGGATGTAAAGATTTCAGACATGTTTCTCAGAGTAGCAGGAATGAGGTATTTTTAGAAGGGATAAGAAGGGGAAAAGCGACACTTTCAAAGGAGGTAGGGAGTCCTCTCAGAGGGAAGAGTTGGTGTGCTTCCTGTTTTATTGGGGTCCCAGAGAAGTTTCTAGACAGCCTGTCCAGGGCCAACTTTGACTTTTTACAAGCAGATGATGGCATCAGACGTTCAAGTTCCCACTGCCATTACAACTCCAGGTCACTTTGGCCCATGCTGACTGGTTCTAATTGGAACATGTTCTTACAGATTTCATGTTTAGGGGAATTATCCTTGTCTCCTGAAGTTCTGGGATTTTGTCTGGGTAGGGTCACAAAAGTCTCCCCCTTCCAAGTTCCTTTTGTTCCTATTGGCATTTCAGAATTTCAGGGCCTACATTTCTCTTACAGATAACAGGGAGTTTGCTGAGGAATGTAACACATTCTGTGGACTTAGGCTGTGCAGGGCTATAGTTAAATTATTTTTTAAAAGGGAAAGCATGTGGGAATCAGCACAGTGGCCCATTTTACAGAATTCTTCCCCTAATCTCATCCTCTCATGTTTTACTTTTCTCTGTCCCTATCAGGAGTATGATCATAAGAGGAATTTAAAACAATACACCTGATAAAACCAGAAAATGAGTAGGCATAGGAAGATGTTGCTAGCAGGAGGCAAAGGCAGGATCTCTAGTAGAAGGTCAAGGCAGTACACACACACACAAATCTGAACAAATACCAAGGACAGTTTCTTTCAAAACTCAGTTATTCAATATATTCTGTGGTGTTTTATTTTTTAAATAAATGAGTCCCTTTTCTGATTTCACAACGAATATTAAAATATAATGTTATGGTTTAAATATGAGGTGTCTCCCAAAAGCTGACCTGTGAGACAATGCAAGAATTTTCAGAGTTGAATGATTAGATTGTGAGTTGTAACCTAAAACTGTGGGTTGATCTATTGATATGGATTAACTGGTGGTAACTGTAGGCAGGTAGGGTGTGACTGGAGGAGGTAGGTCACAGGGGCATGCATGGGGTATATATATTGTCCCTGGTGGACAGAACTCTCTTTCTGTTTCCTGGTGCCATGTTCTGAGCTGCATTTCTCTGCCACACCATTCTGCCATGATGTTCTGCCTCTCCTTGGACCCAGAGCTATGAAGTCAGTTGTCTATGCATGGAGACCTCTGAAACCATGAGCCCAAATGAACTTTCTCCTCTAAGTCATTGTCAGGTCTTTTATTCAGTGACAAAAAAGCTGACTAAAGCATACACTTCAGCTTCTACTATGACCCCTCAAATGAGACTGAGACTGCAATGTATTTTTAATTTTGGGATATACCATAGGCAAATTTATAAGCATTTCAATAGAGCATAATTATTAGATATAAATGTACAATCTTTTAAATTAATTTCTATGGGGACAATAGGCAAATGTTTTGAATAAAGCCATGAGAAGTTTTAAAGTCCAACAAGCAGGTAGACTTTTACATTTTAAATTCATACTCCCACTCATTTCTAAGGACATATGATAAAATGGAAGAAACTTACTTAAAACATTAATTTTAATCAGGGACCTAATCCAGTGATTTTATTCTCCTAATAAATATAACTCCACATAAGGACTTTCACTACATCCTGTACTAGGCAGCAAATTTGAGCCAAACTAATTAGCAATAAATCTGCCAGAATCCACTCAAAATATTCTCCTAATTAATCAGAATAGGAATAGATGAATTGAAAAATGTTATTATACCATAAAAGAGATCTTACCACCAATTTCTAGGGTTACTTAACTGATTCATCTGTCTTTATCCTGGCACACCCATTAGTCTTTGCTTTTCATGTCAAGTAAAAGCGTTCTGATCACCTAGGATGAAGAGGTTAGAAAAAGCTTCTAAAAATCATGATTTTAAGTTGGCTTCTATTTATTTGTTCAAACACACTTGATTTCAGTAATAAAAATTGTTTTCTATATTCATACACTAAATTAGTTAACCTCTAAAGTTCTTTTATCTTTAAATGATATTTGTTCTTTTAGAACTCTTTCATTCACTTTTTGCTGTTTTGATTTTTCTATATAATAGTTTCTTTTAATCTATTTTCAGCAATTTTCAGTGAATGTTTTCAGAACACTTTCCTCAGTTTTAAATGTCTTTTAAGTGTAGCTAATTAAGCTTCCATAAAGGATAACAATCTGAATCTTAACATCATTGATGAATACTTACTGAAATAAAGACTACTTTCTGTTGGAATATTCATAAATTAGCTCTAAATCTTTCCAGACTGAAAAAGTAACAGTCTTCTCTTTGATAAGAACTTTACCTTAATATTTACATCTTTATTGATTTATGCTGTGCTTTTGAGTGACTTGACTCCCTTCTTTTTTCTATACTACTGAAGGAAAAATATCTTCTAAGTCTCCATTGTTCTTCAAAAGTGTAAAATGTGGAAAGTTGTGGGAGTATATATCTTTTTGTAGAGAAGGATGACAAACACTACTTCTCCTGGCTAACATCAACAGTGGAAATCATTCTGATTGTGTGTATCTTTGATATTATATGGTAAGTGGTACTTCAACTCTGCATTCTTCCTCTCCAAATCCATAACCCCAGTCTGATCATGAAAACAAAACAAGCAAACAACAAAAAAAGAAAAACACAAATTGAGGCATTTTCTCCAAAATATCTGACAAATATATTTGAAACATGTCAAAGTTATCAAAAATATGAAAGTCCAAGAACTTTCCCAGGAAAAAGGAAGCTAAGGAGATGTGATGACTAAATGTATCGGATTTCTTGAATTATGGTACCTTGGAACTGAAAAAGAAAATTAGAAAAAGATTAATGAAATTGAAGTAAAGTATGGAGTTTAGTTAATGGCAATGTTATCAATGTTAATTTTTTAAAGTTTTTAGACACATTGTCTTATATATAAAACCTTGTAAAGAGTTCTTGTAAGTCATTCACAGTCAGTGCTAATGCAAGATCCCTCTCCTAATAATTCATCAATTTAATTTTCCAAGAGTATAAAGAAAGTTTCCCAGTTCCCAACAACCCATACAATGTTGTTTATTTCTTTCTCAATTTTGAAATTCTTTGGAGAATTCCCACTCTCTTTCCAAAAGCATCAAAATATGATTGTTTACTTAAGACTGGATATGATTTATTTACAGATTCATAAAAATGCTGAATCATCACATCTGATTATTTTTCTGTAATTATAGACAGACAAAATAGGTTCTAACAGGAATACATGTAACTCCAATCTATTTCAGAATGTTGAATAAATCTCTTTATTAATGTTTATACTTATTATGACCAGAAAATTAAGTATTTTGTGTAAATGGGAAAAAACAATATGTTGATATATATTGTTAAATGAAATAAGTGAACTACATTTAAAGAAAAAGCTTGCCTAAATGTTGAAAAATATTAGGATATAATTGGTGTTCACCAATCATAGAATTGACACATTTTGTTATGTTAAAGTGCTTCAAAACTATAGAGTATGAAAATGAGTGAGTGATATTCAACAATATAAAATAAACTCACAATATACAGCACAAAAAGCAAGGCACATTAAGTATAGATAGCATTAGTTAATTTTCATAGAAGTTAAAACCAGGTAAACTACAGTAATGTTAATTGATGCATAGGAAAAAATTTAAAAATGAGGAAATTATTATCTCAGAGATCAAGAGAGTGATTATTTATGTAGGAAGAAATATTTGGGGATAAATATTTATGTAGGAAAAATGCTACAAAGTATGCTAGACAGACACTTTTTGAACAAGATGATAATTGCACGCATTCTTTGCTACTGTTTAAGGCACACATATTCTAACCTTATATGATCAGAATACTAAAAATCAGTGAATTTCTTGTTTTGCATGACATAGCATAGAACCAGTTGGGGGAAATGGGGGAAAATAAGGAACAAATAAAAATACAGTGAAAAAGATTGTTTTATTTTTCACAGAACCTCAATCAAATATCTATTAGCTAAATATTACTTGACTTAGTTCAGATTTTAAACAGACTTAACAAATGAGATTGACTTCTATAATAAGGAGATGAGATACCTGAAAAACCACAGCATAGACAACTTAATTGGGTTTCATTAAGATTTTGATTATACTGGCATATATAGTTATGTAATGTGGCACATGATACTCAGACTATCAGGCTAGTAAATGACTTCAGTATTGACTGTGGCTTTTGGAAATTAGGTGATTAGTGACTTAAAGAAAATGGAAATAAAATTAAAAGAAAATGGAAAAATAAAGGAGCACTTGTGGAAAATTTGTGCAGAAGTTGTTAGTAATCCTGGCATGCTCACTTAGGTAACATCTACCTAGTTTTTAAAGATGAATTTAGCCATTATAGTAAAGTTCAAATATTCATTTGGTGCTATCAACGAAAGGATTTTTAAAATACTATCTTTTTCCAGGTGCTAAAATTTAGATAATCTTCTTGTCTATTTTATAAGCATTGTGCCTTAGATCATCAGTGTCTAAGAACCAAGTAAAGGTGTTTTTAGGAATCCATGAGGAGTGCATTCCTAAATAAAGATACAATTAATCTTTAAAATAATTTCAAGTGAGAGTCAAATAGAGATTGTGGTGAACAAGCCCTTTTTCACCTGTGTGCAGCACTGCAACTTGTAAATTTCTTAGAGCGTAACCATTTGTAAGGAAGAAGACGTTATACTTTATGACTTTGGTGAAGCATAAATGGAAAAGAAAAAGTATGTCCTTCACGTAGCTCATATAACGCATTTCTTACAATTACTTATAGCAGATACACATGCTAGCATGGGCAACCTGTGGTGATCGGTTACCCTGTGTTAAAAACATTCTGTGCTCTTTCATGATTTTGCACTTTAGGTTTACACTTTGAAGACTCTTGGGATGCCAAGTAGTAACAAAGATAACTTGGTAAAATGATCATATCTACATGAAATTTTATATATAAAGCTTAACAATTACTGGTAAAAATAAAATTAGTTAACATAAAAATGAATGTGCTATAAGATAGACATTTGGGAAGACAGAGCTTCAACACATTTGGATGAAGGAATTTTTGGATATGGAATACAAAATACATATACAAAATTTTGTGTAATAAGGATGAACTTAAAAACATGAAAAGGAAAGTACCAAAAGCAAGCCCCCAAACCCAAGTGGTTATATATTGATAGAAACACTAAAGAGAACCTCTTGAAAATTGAATTATATAATTCATGGATAAGTAAAATTGCTTAGATAGAGCTAACAGAGACACGAATAAGCTCAAAAAACAAGTCAGAAGAACCAGTTTGACACCAATAGAAGAAAGACTAAAAATAAGAATGGAGAATAGAGAAAGCATTCAAATAAAGAATAAGTGATAATTTTCTAGAATGGATGGAAGACAGGCAAAATATTAAAAAGCATGAATAACTAGTAGAGATTTATGTGCATGTGAATAGAACTTCAAGACTAACATGAAAAAGATTTTTAAAATCAGTCACAAGGAAAGGTGGCTTAAACAGACATATTTTATGGCTAGACTGACAGAAAACTGTCAATAACAAAAAAAGATGATGGCAGCAATGGGGGAAAGATCTGGAAAATGGAAAAAGGCTATAACTGCTCATCCAGATTTTTGCACTCACTGAATTTCGTTTAAGACTAAAAAGTGAAATGAAGAGAATTTAGACAAACAGTGATTGAGTTCATCAGTAATTTACACTCACTAAATAAATATCTAAAGCATGTCCTCAGGAAAAATTAACCTAAAAGGAAATAAAAGAGAGATATGAGAAATACTAGAGGAATGATGAGCAGAGGAGCTGACAATTTTATATACATAATATGAAAATGTTGAGTTTAAAATACTAGCAATATCCAAAACTTTTGAGAATGGAATAACACATGTAAATAACATATTAGGCAACAATAACATGAGATGCAGAGTTTCAGGAATTCTAATGGATTCACATCATTTTTTATAACAATAGAAATATTGATGAATTTATAATTTATTTATATAATACGTGCACATACATGCATGCATATATCACAAATGTCAGTCAATGTATGTATGTGTTAAGCATAAATACTTAAATGGATTTAAAACCATTAAAGAAGACAAAAAGATAAAAAATATTAAATCTAAAGAAGGCAATAAAGAGATTAAGAAAAATAACAGATGATTATGTGCTACAAAGTAAAGTTTGGGCAGTAAGTCAAAACATCTGTAACCAGGTAAAAGAAAAATGGTCTAAAATTGCCAGTTAAAAGGCAGTAATCATAGGAGTCAATGAAAAGAAACAGAACCCAGCTTTCTACTTACTATTTATAAACATAAATTATGTCAAACTTGAAACTAAAATGACATAAAATAAAGGTAATTAAATAGTGATTAAAACAAGTTGTATAGACAAAGTAATATTAAACAAAATATACTTTTAAGTAGAATCTTCATGTTACAGCATATAAAACTGGGGGCATTTTATATATTCTATTATTATATGATACCCTCTAAATCTCTCTTGATTTTGTATATATGTAAATAACTAATATTAGAGAAACATAAAGAAATATATAAAGACAATTCACATATCACTTATAAGAAAGAAAAATGAAACAAAATTGGTTACATACTGAGCTTTAAAGCAAATCTAAACGAGACTAAGTAATTTTTAAGGACTTGATCTACAAACCACATTTTGTGATCAAAGACCATCAGATTAAAAATATATAGCAAGATAAGTAGGGAAAATTCTTAAAACACAAACATCTAAGAAAGTGACAGAGTATTTGCAGTTCAATGACAAATAAGTGGTGAACTCAACATTTTTTTTTATAAAATAGAAGAAACTGAGCTAACTAGGAATAGCTATTAACTATCTGAACTTAGTAATATATGTTTCAAAATGCTATCAGAAAATAGTGTTTGCATTATTAAAATTTTCTTTTAACAACAGGAATAAAAAGTCATCGATGATTGTTTTCATGACTGCACAGGCAAGATTTTATTTTAAGAACAAACTAATTTAAGAGGAAGAGAAATGAAAGTTATGAGAAATTAAAAGAAAAAATAATTCTTATCATTTACAGATTTTTCATTAGTCACATAGAAAATAAAATAGACACTATAGACAACTTATTTGAATTTATTAGATCAATGTATAATGAATTATAACTTCATTGAACAAAATGGAATTTTTCAAATAAACCAGAGACAAGTATAGAGACAATAAAAAGAAGAAAATGGCATTAAAAACATAATATCTAAAAATGTTATGTAAAATATTTTTGAAGAGCAACATAAAATCTCATGGAAAGAAATTATAGAAAACCAAAGGTAAAGAGGAAAAGGGACAGGCAGGAGGAAAAGAGGTGTTCCAAATAATGAATGGGACTTATAGCATAATACACAAGTCATTTCCTCAGAATTAATTTTAAAAAAACCTAACAATTCCACTTACAATACTACCTAGTGATACTCAGGAAACTGAAAAGCTCATCCTAAAATATATGTAAAGTGCACAAGAATGAAAAGATTTGGAGATATTTGCCCTATCAAAAAGAATAATGATGATGCTTATACTATGTAGGACTTGCTATCTGTCAACTTGTTTTTAAATGTTTATGCTTAAAAATCATTTAATCTATCAGATTGCCTCAGTGATGCAGCCACATCAATGTTCATAGCTGCTCAATTCACAATAGCTAGATTATGGAATCAACCTAGATGCCCTTCAGTAGATGAATGGATAAAGAAACTGTGGTATATATACACAATGGAATATTACTCAGCTATAAGGAAGAATAAAATTATGACATTTGTAGGTAAATGGATGATGTTGGAAACTGTTATGCTAAGTGAGATCAGCCAATCACATGAATCCAAAAGCCGAATGGTCTCTCTGATAAATGAATGATGATGCATAATGTGGGGGGGAAAGATGGCAAGAATGGAGGAAAGATAGCTAGCATAGAGGGAAGGGAGGGGTGGGGGCAGGTGGGGGGTAAAATTAATAACAGAGTGTGTGACAGATACCATTGCCCTGTGTAAATGCATGAACGCGCAGATGGTGTGACTCTACTTTGTGTACAACCAGTGAAACAATAGCTGTACTCCATTTGTGTTCAATAAAAAAAAAAAAATCATTTAATCTCCACAATAAGCATACGTTATATAAGTCACATTTTACAAAGAAACAGAAGCAAGTAGACGTTAGATAATTTGTACAACTTCACACAGTGGTGGAAACTAGACTGAACCTGGACCATTTGATTCTATAGGTGTTTTTATGCATATTAGTCCAGGTAAAGACATCAGTGGGGCTGGGACTGTAGCTCAGTGGGAGAGTGCTTGCCTCACACATGTGAGGCACTGGGTTGAATCCTTAACACCACATAAAAATATATAAATAAAGATATTGTGTCCACCTACAAGTAAAAAAATATTTTTAAAAAGGGACATCACTGAATCCAAGTAACTACAACATTGTATTATACTGGTGTGAACAAAGATGCTAATTGATCAAAGTAGGAAGACTAGGCAAAGAATTTGGCTCAAAAACGTATGAATACTTGTGATGTAGCATAGGTGATTTTGAGATATCATTTTAGGGATCAGGTTTGAACAGCTTAATAAATTGTGCTTAGATTGCTTTCAGAGAACTGATATTCTTTTGACCATGCAAAATTACTTTTAGGCAAATTCAAGAATTCAGGAGATATATATGTGTGTGTATATATATATATACACACACATATATATGTATATATATATGCATATGTATATATGTATACATATATATATCACATATATGGATGTACATTAATGTTATATATAATATTAATATATTAAACTACACTTGTATGAAAGCTATAGCAAGTGGAGAAAACTAATCATTTTGACCACTTTAACATGTAAAACATCTGTTTCTACAAGTAACAAACAAAAAGAAGGGAAATAAGCAAGAAACAGGGTATTTCCATCATACATTAAAAGGTGTGGTATTCAGAATATCAGTTTTTAAAACGACAAACTAATCATCATCATCATCATCATCGTCACCATCATCATCATCGTCACCATCATCATCATCCCAAATGAAGCATTAACAACATCGTATTTGATAAAATGGAATTATTTTTCTCTATGACACAAATTTTTTTCCCTAGGTGTTTGTTTAAAGGAAATATCTGAATGTCTGTGCAGTTACACAGGCATAGCAATATAATGGCAGCATTCTTTATGAAACCGAAAAAATGTAAACAACCCACATGTCCAGTGCTGGAAGAATTCATGATGCAACGGTGATGCAACAGTATAATGAAATTCTAATAGTGAAAATTATGAACTTTTGCTTAACTATCAACGCAAATGAGTGTCACAAAGTCATTACTGAAAATGTAAATTATACAAAATTATTTTAACATTTATTTCACTCTGAAGCCTAAAGACAAAATTGTAAATGTCTGTGGATATATACATGTGTATTAAAAGTTTGATACTATGTATAAACATAAACCCAAGGATGATATTTCCTTTGTTGAGGGAAGAACAGAGAGGAAAGGAAATGTGACAGGGAGGATTAAAGAACTTCAATATTTTGGGTGCTTCATATCTTAAGCTGTTTGGTAAATGATAATGTATATAATTCTTATTAATACTTTGGTATTTCTTGAAAAAATGATAAGAATAAATGATCAAACAGGGTTTCATTGAAAACTTCATTAATGATTGTCAAGTCAGAAAGAAACTATTTTTAACCAGAAACAACACTATTTTCAATAAAACTATAGTACATTTAATTATAGAAGTTAGAACTTTTCATTTTCTTTCTGTTATTTTCTTTTGCTGTCAAAAAATTGTAGTGATAATAGCAACTGATTATTGCTCAATATTTCAACCATAATTAAGATGATTTTGAGATAAATAGGAAACACTATAGCAGTTTTTACAATTGTTGCTTATTCTGATACTATTCACATCAAGATGAAAATTAAATGAAGATATTTCTTTAGAAGAAACATATTTCCAACTGGGCTTTTACTCCTACCTCTGAGCTTTTCTAACATTCAATTTAATAAAGACTATCCACTATTCATTTGATGTAATCAGAGATAATCTCTATCCACTGTATGTTCTATAATATATTTTCCTGGTGGGTGTTATCTCTGCACAATTCTTTTGCTTTATGGAGAAAATAGAATATTATACACTGCTGTCTTTTTGAAGTTTAATCTGGCAAAGAGCAAATGACTTAGAGGAAAATATTATTACCAGAATAATAGCAAGGAAAAAATAAGGTTTATTTGTCTAAAGTACTATTTATTGCTATGTACCTAAGTTGTAATCTTCTATACCTCTTCAAAAATGATGAAATTCCTCTAAGTTTTTCTTGCAGTCATCTTTGCCCTCAGGTGATCTCTCTACTTAGATGACATCATTTTCCCTAATAATTTTGATTATGAAAAATAAGCTGAGGACATCAAAAATATTTCTGAACCTCTCTTCCAAGGCATCTCTACTTACATAGCTTAGAAGAATATTCACTTCAATTTCCAAAAGTTTTGTGTCTTCCTCCAATCCCATTCTTCCTCTATGGTACAAATCTGGTGAAAATATAATTGAATAAAATTTTAAAAGATTGAAGATTCCCTGTTTATTTTGGGGGGTGAGGGGTACCGGAGACTGAACCCAGAGTCATTTTACAACTGGGCTACATCACCAGCCCTTTCTATTTTTTATTCTGAGACAGACTTTCCTTAAGTTGTTGAGGCTGGCCTCAGACTTGTGATTCACCTACTCCAGCCCCTAGAGTCACTAGGATTACAGGCACGTGCCACTGTGCCTGGTGATCATGCACTTTTAAAAGCTTTAAAATATTTCCAATATTTGACTGTATAGATATATTTCTAACATTTTAAAATAATGATCATATATAGATAAATATATAAAAATTTATCTTGGTATAATTTATGAAAACTTGGAGATACACTAATACCCCTTAAGGTTTGACATAGCATTTTTGGTGTACACAAACTAAAAGAGTAAAAATGATTACTTAGAAAACAAAAAGAAAGGACTAGGTATGTAGCTCAGTTGATGAGCACTAGCCTAGCAGGTATGAGACCTGAATTCAGTTCCCAGTACCAAAAAAACAAAGAAAAAAAACATAGAGAAAAAGAAATGTAATGTAAGTAAATGTATATAATGTATTGTTAACTAAAAAAGAAAAATCAGTGTTCAAAAGAATTTATGCAACATTAACCATAAAAGTAACAATTATCTTTTCTATATATACAAATATAGCTATAGCAATAGAGAAATGTGATGTTACATATCAACTGAGGGCTGAATTTATAAAATCCAACAAGGAGGTAATAATCCTTATTTTGTGAACTATTTTACTAGATTTTCTGTGGTTTAAAAGATGAAAAAGAAAGAAGACATTTTTCTTTCCTTCAGAGTCCACACTGAAACACCAGTTACATTTTTTCCTTCTTTTAAACATGAATGTACATCTAACTCCAAAGACTCTAGCCTATGAAAATGAATTCAATGTATCTTCAACAAAGGCAACCTTTTGTGAATATTCAAGTACTGCTTTATCACATAAAGGCAATTATAAAATTTGTAAGGACCTATTTACAAGTGTGTAATATTTTTTAAAAAATGATTGCTTATTTCATTAGAAAAATATTGACTGCTTATTATATGAAGCCCATATATGAAATTTTCTAAAGAAAAATTAAATTACAAATACTAAGACACTGATAAAAGTTTCAAAAATATTTTTTATCCCTTGTCCCCTAATAAGTTGATGAGATTTTTCTATTCCCATGAAATGAACTAGTTGAGCATAATTTTAAGCAGAGTTTCCCTTACAAAATGATATAGCATATTAACAGGGGCAGCTATAATAAAAACACTATTTTTTCTTTGTTTAAAGATGTTGAAGTTCAAAACAATAATCCAAAAATCAATGATGGGATGCTAAATCAAGAGGATCTCAAGTTCAAATCCAGCCTCAGCAAAAGTGAGACTCTAAGCAACTCAGTGACACCCTGTCTCTAAATAAAATACAAAATAGGGCTGGGGATGTGGCTCAGTGGTTGAGTGCCCCGAATTCAATCTCTGGTACCCAAAAATCAATTATAACTACTACATAGTCACCTAAATCTAGAAGTTCACAACATTTTTTGCTTTGCTTCGTTTTTTAATCTCTGTAGCTTTCTATAGACCTATTCAGACTAGAATTGCTTAAAGCCAAAATCTGATTCCTGCTTTGACAGTCAGTTATGGGGAGCTAATGTCAAATTTGGTCTAAATTTCTTTATTTTTTTTCTTTAATCTTTTTCTTTTATTTCTTTTTGTCCTGCATATGTGACATGATAAAATGTTTTCCTTGATCCTGAAATTGCTTATGGGAATCTGTTCTCACTATACCCTTCAATAATAAATAATACAAATATTCACTTATCTAGCAAGAGAAGGACATGTTTATCCACAGCGTTTATTGCCAATTTTATGAAAATCGTATCTCTGAGCATGTCAGTGCTGATATCATTCCTACTAATTATCTTATGCTGAATGCATTTTTAATGATTCCAGACTTTTCTTCTAAACAGATGTTCCTTGAACAGTTTTCACTTTATTTTTTTCTAGTGTTAGACTGCTTAAATAAGTTGGCACCAATTTGTAAGGTTATAAAGCTGGGTACTTTGCTGGAACCAATTTTATATTAGCATAAAACTTCAGCATACTCAGCCCTGAGTGTTTCCCAATGGAAAGGAAGTAGCCTTTCTTGCCATTTTATTGCTTCATTCATCAGTGTTTTATTTGCAAATTGGTTTCTTTCCCTGGACGTCTTTTTCCATGCTAATAAGCTACAACTCAGTGTTCACCAAGAATTGTGTAGCCCTTCAGGGTTAATTTCAGAAGCAAAGTAATTTAATACCCCAGCAATCCCCTGGAAAAGACAAGTACAGGACAGGATTTGTGTAGACATAAAAGCAAGCTTTAAATATTCCTTCTGAGGTAGCTGCTCATATATTTATCTCCATCCATAAACATTAATTACCAAAGGATGCTAGAAATAATGGAATATCATCACTTGAACTAGTTGCTGTTGGCATGGTATACTTGGCGGGAATGCACACTGGGGAGATCACCCAAGTTCATTCTTTACCTCATGTGAGATGATTGCCTACCTGCTCAACTTAATTGCTGACCATTACCTAATTTTTTACCTTAAAAGGAAATATAGGGTTTCACTAAAATCTGTGATGTTGGAAACTGCACCTATCTTGCCACTTTTAACACTATCAATTTTCCATGATTAAATTTAATATTATCTCCTCTCTCACTTTTTCCTCTATTACATGACAAGTGAAGTGGGGTTTCAAAATAGAAGAAATATTACGTTCCTTGCGAGTTTCATAAAAAGAAGAAAGAGGAAAGAGGCATTTGCCCTTTGCTCTGGACTTTCAAGTAGTATTACACTATTACAGATCCATCATATACAAAGGACAAACACTAGAAATAGTTTGCTTCTATGTCACCTGCTATTATTGTTACTTGAAAATGGTTTTAAAGATTTTTTTTTATTCTATAAGCTCTGTTTTTCCAGTACTGTGAAGCAGTCCCAGACTCTGGAGTGCACAATGAAATCAAATTAATCTTCCTTCAGGACATGGAGCATTGTTTTCCAGATGATAGAAAAAACTGCACCCTTCAAAAGAGTCACAAGTGTCCCCTACAACCAATTTAAATATTAATTATAATATAAATCTCTGAAATGAAATATTATAATATTAAGTTACAGTTTAAGAAAAAAGAGATTATCACCCTTTAATTTTCCAGTGAGTCTAAAATGTGCTGTTTGTAAAGGTAATTATGGTTTGACTATGCTTCAACAACAACAACAACAATGAAAAAAGTGGTTTAAAAAGATACCATCTCCCCTGAGCTATAAATTGATAAAGTCCTTTTATGGTTTCAGTGCAGTTTGATACATTTGCCATTACAGGTGTGTTATTACAAATCTATCAGGAAAACCCTTTCCCCTCTATTCTTTAGCATTAGAATACTATTTAAATAATTAAATCAGGTTATGAGCTCTGAATATATATGACCAGTCATGTTATTTAAGTTTTTGTATGTCCCTAAATTAAACTGGATGCTATTAAGCATTTGGACATTCATCACGTAATTGGTAATGGAAAATTCTTTCCAGAACCATAATATATGCTTTAAAGTTTTATTATGGAAAGTTTAAAATACATGCACAATTAGAGAAACTAGCAAAACCCATGTACCCATAACCTAATATATTATTTTTATTGCTACTGTTAAAATATTACCACAAAGTTTGTGGTTTGAAACAGCACAAATTTATTGGTCTCACTGGGCTAAAAATAAGAGCTATGTTCCTGTTGGGAGGAACACGCAGATGCTGTTTTCTTGTTTTCCCAGCTTCAAGAGGCTGCCTGTATTCCTTGGCTTCTGGTAACAGTCCTCTATCTTCAAAGCCAGCAAACAGATCAAGTTCTTTTCTTACCACCATCTCCCTGTTTCTCTCCCTCCTGTCTTCCTCTTTCCCTTATAAGAACCCTCATGATTAGGTGGATCCTTCTTAGAGCATCCAGGATAATACTGCAATTTACAGTTAGTTGACAAGCAAATCTTTGTCTGCAACATTAATTCACCCTTACCATGTAGTTTATCATAGGTTTCCAGGATTAGAATCTATTCATGTGGGTGTTTTGTGTCTGTTTCGTTTTGATTTTTAAGCAGAAGCATGTTATTTTTTTTTTTTTAACCTCTACTCCTTCTACAGTTACCATTTGCCATTCCTGTTTCATCTCTTCCCCTCCTCCATGACACTCATACACACTTTTGTTCATTTGCTACAGTTGTTTTAATAGTGAATCATGAGACTTCACTTCACTTCTGTGTATATTTTAACAGTGAATGATATTTTGTTTAAATATCACCAAAGCAAAATAAGACCAATGAAATAAGCAATAATTCTCAAGTATCATCTCATACGTGAGTTATTTCTCAAAAATGTCTTTCTACAATTGATGATGGAATTTCAGTCAAAATAATTTTCATAACTTTTATTTAGTTCAAATGTCTCTTTGTAACTATTTGACGTTTATGTTTTTCTCATGTCATTTAATAGTTGGTATATCTAATTATATATTCTGAAAAATTTCAGACTCTGAATTTGACATATCCCAGTGTCATTGCATAATTAGACATGAGCCTATATTATTCCTGAAGAGAAGGGGGACAGTAAAACACAATGTCCTTGAATACTCCCTTTCTGTTTCCAAAATCCTAGCCAAGCTAAGTGAACAGTGAGAGCAAGCCTGGGCCAAAACTCCCCAAAACATATTATCCTGAAGAACACTGACTTTCTCTTATGCACACCAGGAACTAAAACAAGTTACTGCTGTCTGTAGTAAACTACTTTCTTGCACATAATCCAGGGACATTTCTCCTTTTTACTGGTTGTTCAAAGCAAGCGAAGGCTGATGTTGTCACTATTTCTGCAGTCTCTCATAGAAAGCCCCTTACTGAGTGAGGATGGGAATGGAACTAAGGGCACTGTGGAAATGATATGTGTCACTCATCCAACTGACTGAACTGGACAAAATATTGTGAAAAAGAGGAGGTGCTGCTTGGCAAAGCACACTGAGGGACAGAGGTGCTGTCTTTCAGCCTGTTACTCCTGAACTCTGTTTGGAGCAGTCACTGACTACATGTAAGCTGTCCCCAATAAATCATGTCTCCCATGCTGTCTCTGGGCACTTTCGTTGGCTTTACTTCAACTTAACCCACTTCCCTGGCACAACTGGACTATGGAAAAGACAGCCTCCATCCTTGAAACCTATAAACCTCATAGTGACATTCAGGCTTCCCCCACCCAGGAACACATTATTATAGTGTGTGTATTTCATATTGTATCAAGATGGGTAATGCATACTTTATAGTGATCTCCATTTTAATGATTTTGAGAATGGTTATTAAATTTGGAAGTTGTCAGCCTGATCTATCTGTTATAAAGTTCCACATGACCATTCACTTAATAACTTTGAGAGCAATTGATCATATTACCCAGATATTTCAAGACTACTTTTAGGTACCTTCAAGCATCATATTTTACATTGACTAATATTCTATGAAAAGTAACTTATCCCTATATTCAAGGGGTTGAACTATTGGAGAAAAAGCAACTATACTAGTATATGAGCAATTTCCCTGTCTATAAATATAGGCTTTTTCAGCTCATGTTTCCACTTTCTGCCATTTCCACTTCATGTTTTTAGCCATCAAAGTTTTGATGAAATGTGATGAAAGAACACTACATATAAAAGTGACTGATAATCTTCAGTAATATTACAAGTAATGTCAGAATTCCTACACTGTGTGAAATGGGAGGTATAGTTTTTTCGTGTGTGTTTTTTTTCTTTTAATATTTTTCTAGATGTTGATAGACCTTTATTTTATTCATATGCGGTGCTGAGAATTGAACCCAGGGCCTCACACATGCCAGGCAAGCACTCTACCACCAAGTCACGACCCCAGCCCTTTTGTGTGTGTTTTAAAGAGTATCCACAGAACCTAGATCCAGACATACTCTGAGGAAAATATTATCCTTATTCTTTTTTATACTGTATCATTTAATCTCCTTTTTGCTTGATTCCTTATTTTTGTCATAAATATTAGCCCATATTAATTGTGCAGACTAAGGTGTTTTACTGATTCTTTTCCATATTTGCATTTAGATGCTTTAATCATGTCCACCCTCCACACTACCCTCCAAACCGCCCCTTCCCCTAATACTCCCTCTTGTACTTCCAGGTCACTTTTGTTGTTGTTGTTGTTGTTGATGTTGCTTTAGTTTCCACATATGAGAGGAAATATTTAAAGTTTGTCTATGTGAGCCTGCTTACTTCTCTTAACAGGATGACTTCCAATTCCACCCAGTTTCCTAAAATGACATATTTTTACAAAATAAGAATGGATATTTTAATTTTAGATCTAGTTTTACAATTTCTACAATTAAAATCAATCAGATCTCAAGAACCCAGTGGATACAGGCAAACCATAAAATGTGAAGAGTCCATTATGGTTACTATTGGCCGGCCATGCAAAACTTTGACTACTAAGAGGTACATTCTTCTTTGTGGCTGAACCATATTCCATTGTGTGTACATAGCATTTTTTTTTTTTACCCATTCATCTGTTGATGAGCACTTAGACTAATTCAATAACTTGACTATTATGAATAATGACATAGTAAAGATGATTGTACTGGTGTACTTTTTGTATGCTGACTTCATTTTCTTCAAGTATATACCCAAGAGTAGCATAGCTGGTTCCCATGTGGTTGTATTTTTAGTTTTTTGAAATAGCTCCATATTGTTTTCTATAGTGACTGTACAATTTAAATTCCCACCAACAGTGTATAAGGGTTCATTTTTCTCCATATACTCACCAGCCAAAAAAAAAATTATTTTTTGCTGTTTTGATAATAGTGATTTCAAAGTAGTTTTGATTTGAATTTCCTTGATGGCTAAAGATGTTAAGCAATTTTTTGTATTTTCATTGTCCATTTGTAGTCTTTCTTTGAGAAATCTCTGTACAGATAACTTGCCCACTTTTTGATTAGATTATTTGTTCTTTGGATAATAGATATTTTGAGTTCTTTATACATTCTGGATATTAAGGCTCTGCCAGATGAATACTAGCAAATATTCATCTCATTCTGTAGGTTTTTCCTTCACTTTAATAATTATTTCCTTTGCTGTACAGGAGTTCTCTAATTTGATGTAATCCCATTTGTCAATTCTTGCCTTTATTTCCCAAATTATTGGCAATCATTGCCTGCACCTATATCTGGAAGTACTTTCCCTATGTTTTCTACTAGTAGTTCCAAACCTACAGGTCTAACATTAAGTTTTTAATCATATTTAAATAAAGATATCATTATCCTTATGTAAGAAAAATATAGATGATTATGTTTCTTTTTTTCTAAAATACATTAGAATCTTCTATTATATAGCACAACATCTAGTCACATAGTCTAATTATTTAATTAGTGTAAGTACCATACATGAAATTGCATAATTAGAACACATAATTAAGAGCTAAGATGCATAATTAATTGGCATCCAGAATGTCTATGTTTATGCTTTACTTTTAGTAACAAATTTAATATGATAAATCATTTTTATAAGTATATTAGGAGTTTTAAATGTCTTATATTTTGGACACTAATCACTTAATGGCTGTAGTCATCGAAGTCATCTTTCAAACTGTCGTATAGGAAAACAAATTTGTCTTTCATTTTATATGATTATTCCTGAGCAAGAATCTAGTAGTGTAATATTTGATTTTGCAATATCTTCATGATCATAGTACATAATGTTCTTGTAGCATCATTAGATTTTACTTTCTTATTCCTTAGTCTTAATTATACATATTATAAAGCAAGTAACCAAATATTTTTAACCAAACTTTAAAAAACATTTGGCAGGTAAACCACTGTTTTACTAGCCAACTATCATATAAGAAAAAAAATCCGTATTTTTGACAGAATGTTCCAAGCATTCCAAACATTGTTTACCCCATGTACATGTTCACATATCAATTAATTAACCATTTGTAATTCATATTCATTGATATTGTTTTATTTATTGACATTTTATGAATCTTTCAAATGCTCATGTTTAACTTAACGCATTTACAATTTGAACACTCTCTTAGCCCATTTTCTACTGCTAAAATAGAATACCTGAGAATACACACTATGTAATTACAGAAATTTATTTTCTCACATCTGTAATTGGGCTTTCCTCTGGAGGCTGGAATGTCCAATTACAAGGCACTAACCTTTGGTGAAGGTCTTCTTCCTGTTTCATCACGTGGTAGCAGGTAAAAGAAAACAGCAGGGTGTGCTGCACTTACCAGAAGAAGTAAGCCAAATCTCCATCATGTCAGTTTAAGAACTGAATTCCTCATCAAGACTCCTAAAGCACAAGAAGTAAAATCATGAATCAATAAGTGGGATTGTATCAAACAAAAAGTTTCTTCACAGCAAAGCAAACAATCAAGAACTTGAAAAGAGAGCTTACAGAATGGGAAAAAAAAATCTTTGCCTGCTGTACCTCAGATAGAGCATTACTCTCCAGGATATATAAAGAGTATAATATGAAAGAAAACTTACTAATGGGATCATTAAAATTAGAAATATCCCAAATAAGGCAATTAAATAGAGACAGTTCAAATCCAAAAATATCATCTCTTTATTATTAAATTCCACAGCATTTGTAGTTCTCTTATCTCTTTTTCTGTTTCAGTCTCCTCTTCACATGCCCTTGCACCTAGAGGAAACATTCCAAAAAATAAATGGGACTAGGACACATAATACACTGATATCACCCTGAAAATGTTCAGCTATGTTCTATGACTCAGTTCACTATTTATGTTCACTATCTTAAACTACTCCCTAAGCATATTCCCTAATTATTGTCTGCAGTTTAAGTCAAACTGAGCTGTTCAAAAAGCAAAGTGTAATACTTTTGTTTACTAGAACATTGTTTAAACCCCAGAACAAATTATTCTTGTTCAAATCCCATTTTATGTTCTGAGCCTTTGTTTTGTTTTAATGCAGTATTTTAGTAGTTTATTCTCAATCATTTCTGTGCTTCTATAGATCTACTCTGGCCCTGCCCCACACCAATACCTAATTTTCTTAAGAAATATTCATTTTCTTTACTACTATATTACCAATCCTTAAAACAATATTGGACCAGTGGACATACTCAGTAAATATTTTTAATGACTCAGTCCCTGAGAATTCTGTATATTTAGTGTTTATTTTTTTCTTTTTATGAGTTTTGTGTGCAGAAGTTTAAATAAAGTATACCTTGACTCCTATCATATTGGAATTACAGTATATCTGGCATTTTGGCTATCCATGTTATGTTTCTTCTTTCCATTCAGAGATTTCTAAGCACATTATGTTAAATGCATTCAGATCACTCTGTCAAATGCACTGAGTTAAGGGTCCATTTTTGGAATTCATTCTTAAGCTCATTGTAACATGTTTTCCTATTAAAAATTTTGAGGCATGTTTTATCATTTATTATCTTGAATTTGAAGGTATCGACTCTGTTAAAATGAGCAATTTAATGTCCTCCATCACTTAATTGTTTCTGTTGCATAGAGGCCATCTAAAATTATTTTGAGATATCAACAATTAATTTATAGTCATACTTACAACAGATTATATTATAGCAATATAATAAATATATAAATAACTATTCAACAAAGTCATAGTCTGTCTTCAATTTTATTGTTCTTTTCTCTTAAATTCTTTTTGAAGCATTCTGCTTCTCCTGAACAGTGTAAGAATCTCAATAATGCATATTTATACACATTTTCAAAGCCTTTGTACTAACATTTATTCGTGGATAGATTTAGGAAATTTTTGCAAATCCACAATGAGTTTTTTCTTTTTAACCATATCTTCCTCTGTCGTTCCCTGAATTTAAAACTTAATATCTGACAATGATAAAACTACCTATGCCTGTTTATATTGAACAATGTTCAACATAATTGAAAATTACTAACATTCAATAGTTTTTAGTATACTGTAATGGCCAATCATGTTAGATCACATTAGCATGACTTTAGCTAGAAATAAAAATAGTGGCAAAAATTATAAGAATTTACCTCAGTAAGTTATAAATAAGATCTCTCTCTCAAGTTGATTTCCAGAATATGGTATATTTAAGGCCCTCTTTTGTCATTTGCATTTCACAAAGTGATAAATTCCCAAAGCTTTTATTAAGCCAAGAATTGTAGCATGTGTTTCAAGATATTCTGATACTGTCTCTCTTAGGCCAGGACTTTGTTTTCCTCTCCTCCTCTTGACTAAAAATAAAATTTATATTGTTATCATATAACATCTTTATACAAATTAGCTGATTAGAAATTGCAATAAGAAATATTACACTGGATATATGTTATTTTCAAAGTCAGTTTTCTTTATATCTTAAAAAATATATTATATTTATGGTTGGAAAAAATAAAAAATACAAAGGTTTACTTTTGCTAAAACAAATTAAAGGCATGGGATAAAATACTACTGATATTGCTTTTGTTACCTTTCAAAATCATGCTACACCTCATCTGATAAAATGTTAATTACCTAAGACTATTTAGGAAAAAAACAATAATAATATAGAATGTCCTTGGCAAAGTTTACAATAGAAATTTTATAAAATACATGAAAAATTATATATTTTGTTATATAACATTTTTGAATAAATATCATATATTTACAAAAATTATATTTTAAAAATATATCACATATACTAAGTCAAGAGCACAAAATAGCCTAGAAAAATATCTTAAGAATCCAAAATAATTTTTTAAGTTAACTTCTAAAAATAATTGAAAAAAAATAATCAAAAAGTTAACAAAGGGCTTACTATGAGTAATGATAATATGAGGAATTTATTTTTATCTTTTATACTATTTTCTATTTTAAAATTATTTACAAAAACTCTATATTGTTTTTATAATAAGAACAAACTAAATAACAAAGTAAGTATTAGTTTTAAAAATAACAAAACATTGACCTTATAATAAATTATGTTTGAGTCTAAGAAAAAAATAAATTACTTTACATACTTGTAAAATATTTCACCACTGCTACCAAAACTGATAAACTCTGTATACTAGATTCCCAAAAATATCATTCAATTTAGTGTATTTCTTGTCTTACAGAGACCAGAATCAGCTAAGCTCTTTCACTGAGTACCTAAGTATATTTTAGGTTGGATTTCAAAAGACCATCTAATTAAAGTTAATTTAAGTTATCACATGAGGAATAATTGTTTCTGTTTACAAGAAAATAGACAATATTCTATAATCAAGTTGACCCTGATGAAGAAGATTCCTGGGCCATTTTTCTGTCACTCTTCAGAGAGACACCATATTATCTCCTGCTTATACTAGCACATTAATAGGTTTTATATTCTGATACAATTTTTTTATGGATTACTTCACAGTAGTGTTATACTTTCCCCAGCACAACCAATCAACTAGACAACTTTTCAATAATTAGTTTTACTTAATATGATACTAATCTTTGTACCAAGAAAAGCTGAACTAAAATTTAAGTGAAAAAATTTACAATATTTTTCCTCCATGCAAACAAGGGAACATTTGTGCTTTAAAAACAAATTAATATATAGTATCAACTACTAAATATGTTGAAAGCATATTTAGTGAAAATATCTTTGTTAATTTTTTCTTTTATATATATATATTTCTACAATATTATGAATGCACTATTTTAAGTGTGCCTCCTAGGGTGAGACCTATTGAAATGCTTAAACTTTCACCTGAATGTTTCACTTGAATTAGGACATCTATCATGGTCTCAGAATACTTGGGGGTTGAACATCATAACTTCTATTGTTTCTAAAATGATATGGTTTCTCAACCAAGCATCACCAGCCTGGTAGACTTTATTTAGAGGGTCTGTAATTTGTTCCTGTATTTTATAAATTTTTCAGTTGCCCCAGTTTCTTCATCATTAAGATTATGAGAGATGTGTGGCTCTTTCAACATGACCCATAGTAAGACATGTTTTTCCATAGTTTAATGGATGACATTTTACTGAACATGTTTCATGCTCCCATCTATGTGTCTATGCTTGCAATTTGGAAGTAATTCAGTCAAAAATTCTGCCCTCCCAGGACTGATAATCTAGTCATAGGCACACATAATTTTTCCTTTCATGAACAATCAATCTGTTTCTATCCTATCCTCTTTCTCTCTTTTAGTATTTTCAGCTTTACTTTAGTTAATAAAAGTCTGTCAGTATATCTTATGCATTTCTTACACTGATTTTACACAAAATGTTTTCAATTTCCCAAAACCTATTTTGTTCATTTATTATACTCAACATTCAGAACAATGCCTGAATTAAACATGCACCAGATAGAAGCAAAAAATTAGCTTCTTTTTGGTTGTAAAAAACAAAAGCAAAATAATTTGCTTTTTAGAATGTAAAAATTGATTTAAAATTTTCTAATTGATTTTGTCTCCCACTTTGAAAAACTCTGTCATGAGCTATTACAAACATTAACATGGCCATTAAAGCAACATTAAGTTGTTCGTTTAAAAAAATTCTCATTATCAACTTCTGTTGCTAAATTTTTATATCATCAACATCTAGTCTTTTTCACTGAGCTGCTTTTGAGATATGACTTTGAATCTATATTTATTTATTCCATTTTTAATCTAAATGGGGAATCTTTATGTCAAATTCTTATTTATTGGTTTCAGTCCATCATTCCAGCATATCAAGATTTTTTGAACTCTGCTACTATCATGAAATATATTAGGTAATCCTCCTACATCCGTGTCACACACAAATATGGAAAAGGTTGTTTCTATGTCAAGATTGAAGTCACTGATAAAACTATTGTAAATTCCTTTAGTTCTCTGCTAGAGAGCTTTCTTTCCCAGACACTGGTTCATTAACCAACATTTTAGAGTTATATTTGCTTATCAGCCTATGAGTACTCCTACATTACCTTATGACTCAGTCTGTGTTTTCTCATTATAAAAAGTTTAAATGGCATCTACAATGTGTTTCTGAATTATCAATTTTCATGTTTCTTTGGGATAATAGCCCATTCATAAATTTGTAGTTAAGTTTCTGTTTATCCTAGCACCGTCCCATCACAACTAATAGCCTTCATTTTACAAGTTCAGCATCAGAGCAAATGAGATTTTGATAGTTTTTGTGCTGTGAGTCTTTCTCAGAATCAAGGGATGGTCCAGAATTAAAATCTCCCTAAGGCTTGTACTGCTAGGAGAAGCAGTGTTCTTAGTGGTCACAAGATCATTCAACTATTCTTTAAATGTTTCAGTGAATTCCAAATCAGTGATTTCCAACTGATAAGGTCTCCATCTTGGTCAGTGTTTGTATCTATGACAGCTCTTGCATAGGACTAAAACCTGATTATCTGGGCCTAGAAGCTTTTTAGCCAACTCAGAGGTGTACACTTTTCTGTTAAGACATGTTTCCTTGGATGTATCTTATATTCAACTAATAAAATGTTATTTGTAGGATGGATTAACAGGATTAGAGTAACAGAACATCTTCTTTAGATAAGAAGATGGGACAAGAATTAGTGATGCACTTAATCCTCAGTTTAATAAGCAAATAACATAATTATTTTTGGCAAGATCTTCAAATTTTCTAAGTCCTGTTACTTCTTGTATCACCCCCAAATAGAAATGTAAACCCTTTCTACCTCACAGGCTCCTGTAAGGATGGAGATTATTTTTCACAGAATGTACTGTAAGTATGTATGTAGTGACAAGTGTAAATGTCTATTAGTATGAGGGCATCATCCTTTAAAATGAGCCACTTTTTAAGAAAATTTGAACTCACAATCCAAGGAGAAAAAAATCTCTATTACTACAGCATTATTTTCCTGGTGATATTGGCTCTTTAGATCTATATATCATTCTTTTATCAGGCCCACCACTCTTTGCTGCCTCCCTGCTGGTATAGAGAGCACATGGGCATTTTATTCTTACAGGCATTTATATGCAGTACCTGATAACTACCAGTCATAGCTCTGTGATCTTTGGTGAATATCAGTGTCTCTGAACCTTATTTCTCTCAAGAGTGAAACCATAAACTTTTTTTTTTTACTTTGAGACAGTGTTTTAATAATTAGGGATAATATATGTAGAGTACTAAACCATCAGTTGGTATGTATCTAGTGCTGAGTAAATGGGAGTTGCTATTATTTCAAGATTATTTTCTATTCAAATAAGAAATGTGTTCTCTAATAAACAGGGAAAAAGAAAAGAATATTTCAGACATTCTTATTTTCTTCAGGGACATTCCTCTCTCCTCTCACAAAATTATATCACATTCTTCCTTTAAGCAACAAACAAATGTAGCTGAAGAGTCAAATTCCAAGTGAGGAAGAAAGGGCATAGCAAGAACTTCTGATTTAAGAGAGGAGAAGGCATCTTATATGAAAAGATGAGGAGTGAGTAATTTCTAGCATGTCTACTTAAAACAGGCAGAGAGAATCTTGTTTGAATTTAACCCAGACATGTACTTCTGAGTCAAGTGGAGGTGACTTAACCTTTTATAATATTCCCTCCTTTATCAAGTAGGTATAATAATAGTGTTTCTTTATAAATGGTGGAGATCAAAACTACCTACATTTGCAATATTAATTTTAGGAATGTGCTTATTGCCCAATATTCTCAAATAAGATCATTTAGGTGCTCTGTGATATTTTTTACCAGTTAACCATACAAAACTTGATACTTCTGCAAAACTGCAAAGGGTTTTGTCTGAACACAAGATTCATGGAAGGCCATCAACAATTTTGCTTGTTTTGTTGATATAGTTTTATCACTAAGTCATCTAACACTTTATATCCCAAGTCCTGAATCAAACTAACTTCTGGTGTCACCTGTATATACCTCAATGGCATTTCTCCCATCCCCAGAGATATGTTGGGGAGGTAAATATAATTTGAGGATCCTTCCTGACTAATTGTGGTACACAAGACTCCCAAGTTTTCCAATGAGGAGAATAAGTATAAGTGATTTTAGGTCATTGAATCAGATCAATAAGATGATGTGCTGGTTTAATTTGATTTAATTTTACCCATGCAGCATTTTTAAAATGCCAAAGCATCTTCTAGATATATTATTCTTCCCTTAGACCAGGCACCTGTAAAGAGAAAATGTATTTTCTATATAATCCCATTGTGTCCCTTTTGAAAGTTTGCACAGAGCACAAGATGGACTTAGTTGAACAATTGGAAAATTTGGCCTAAAAATGTAAGTATCTACCTGCAAAATAAGCCCTCAATAAATTTGTGGTGTGTTCAACTGGCTAAGGATACAATGATAACTAGAACATTCCAGCAAGTTTCTTGTTTGGAGATGGGATTAAGCACATATATAAATAATTGAATAAAATGCAATGGTTTGTGTGGCAGAGTTAGGGAAAATCTGTTGAAAATAAGAAAAAAAAATTCTGGTGTTACTATTTAAGGCTACCCAAAGAAGGTAACATTTGTGTTATGAGCAAAGTGGAATAGGAGAACAGCAGGGAGTCTCAACTAAAGGAAGAGAAAAAAGACAGAGAGAAGAGGAGAGAAAAGGGGAGAAAATAAGAAGGTAAGAGAGAAGGAAAAATAGAAAAGAGGAGAGATGAGAAAGAAAGAGGAAAGGAATATGAGAAGTGAACAAATGTCCAACAAGCCCTGGACATTGGCTTTCCTTATCAAGCATATTTGTTCGATTGAGCTAGTAATCTAGAAAATAATATTTCACTATATTAATTCTGGACTTCTAAATATATTTCAAATAGGAAACATTATTTATTCAATTTTACAATGCTATCTTAATTTTTTAATAAAATGTTCATAATTCTTTGAATTTAAAAGTTTAAATCAAATACTCAATACTTGTTTGGTAACAACATGTTAGCATTCTTTTATCTGTGCAATTTAACAAAACTGTGCCATTTGCAAGTAACTTAGCTTTAGAGATATTACTGAATGTTTAAAATTAATAAAAATTAAATATAATGATGAATGTTTGTTTTAAAGTTGTTTTCAATCAGAAAGTTCAATTTACATAGGTAGTTTAAAAGCAAATTATTACGTCTAAATAGTGCAGCTGGTTATTTCCGTTCTGTGGTTCACCTTGAACCTAAATTAACTACATCAGAAAGCAGAGTTTTATAGATTATCAAAAATATTGCAAATTAAACTCTGAAGCAAAAGAATAGCCTTTAAGGTCACTTTTCTCTTTTATCCTAATAGGCTAGCAGTTTCTCCTAAGTACTAGCTAATTGGTATAGAAATAAATCATAAACTTACTTTAGTCTAAGATAGAAGGTCACCATACATCCAGTACAAATGTGCTGTTCTTTTTCTGGCATAGATCTTATAGATAATTATTTTTTTTTAAAGTCAGCATAGTACAGACTCAAACATGATGGTTTAGTAGTATTCTATTAATTGTGATGATTGGACTCCTTTTCCCTTGAGTTCCTTTGCATACTGACATGACAAATGGCAGGCAAACATTTACACAAATTGATCTTGGAGTCAAATTTAAATGTGTCAATAATTATTGTTTTAGTTATTTTGACTTATTGAATAAGAGCAAGCAGATTACCAGTATTTGCAAGAGAATAATAAGCTTCACAGATAAAAGGCATAAACTGGCAGGTTCTGCCTGTGAAAGGCAAGCTAAGATAGAAGGTATTGGATTGGCCAAGGTCATGAAAAGGACTATGTGTTCTTTCAATGTGGATGGTGAATGGGGACTTCAAAATGGGCATTAACTTCCCCATAGCACCTAGTCTCTTACTGGTGTAAAGAGAACATTTCTGTTCCCCATACTGGGAGAGTGAGTAATTTATGGAAGAAAAGAAACACATGCACAGAAAATAATAGTGCCCATTTTATAAGAATATGCTCAAAATCAAATGTAGTATAAACTCATTGAGAGGTTTTCTGTTTAGAAGATGCAAATTAGAGTAATGTAAGAGAATAAAGAGATTAACCAATTTTTAAAAAATTACATTCTGGCTAATGAAGTAAGTCAAACCAAATAAAAGGTCAATAAAAATATAAAATCTTATTGAAATTTCTCCCAAATAAAAGCAGAAAACATCATCAACTAGCAATACAGAGACAAAATTAAATATGACCTGGAATCTAAGAAACTAAATGGCCACATGTGTTGGAATGTCTACTTTTGACAAATCAGACATTAATGCTCAATCTAAGCATCAAGACATTTTTATTTTAATCATTTGTATAGACCTTGCCAAGAAACTTGCCTTCATTCTTTCCAATGGAATACAGTAAAAGAAATGTTTTTTTTTTCAGCCAAGAAAACTATTACAATATCAGTTTTTGCATTGAGTTTTACAAAAACAATAGTTGCAACATAAATTGATTTATTCAAGACCTTTGATTCTATATTAATAAGTCCTTTACTCTAATTCTTCTTTTCCTTGTTTTCTCAGTTAACCTTCCTCTCGTGTAAACAAAAATGCAGCACACCTTATTTTATTTTCAATTTTACTTTTTCCAATATCATGGGCTTCAAACAACATAGGAATACAAATTTAAATTAAAGACTCCATAGTGGGGCAGGAAAGTTCAAAGCTAGCCTCAACCACTTAGAGCAGCCCTAAGAAACTCAGCAAGATCCTGTCTCAAAATAAAAAATAAAAGGGGCTGGGATGTGGATCAGTGGTTAAGTACCCCTGCATTCAATCCCTGATACCAAGAAAGAGAGAAGGAGAGAGAGAGAGAGAGAGAGAGAGAGAGAGAGAGAGAGAGAGTAATTAGGCTCTACTGAAGTGGTGTGAAGTGAAGTTTTCTAGAGGCAAAAGGACGTGAGCTTAGTGTGTTGACCTGATATCTAGTTTGCTGTCCAAAAACCTATTTTCTTTCGTTGGGTAGTTAGCTGAATTTATTCCCTGGAGAAATGAACCTAACAATTTGCATGGTAATACTTTATGGGGAGTAATTCCAAATGAGGGAAGGTAGAGAGGAAAGAGGGCATGAAGGTAGGAACTACATTATCATTGAAGCCTTATGAAAAGCTGTCTCAAGAAAATCTGTCCAGAGAAAGTATGATAGAAGGATTGTTCACTGGCTTCCAACTTCCAATGATCAGCATTTATCTCACAGGGAGTGAATTTCCTTATATTTATCAATTGGGTCGTATCTCTTCTCACAGCAATTACCAGAGATAGAGTGTTCCAACACAGCAATGACAGCACCCAAAGTATAAGTCACAAGGTGCAGGGAAAGCCATCAGGTGGGTGTGAAACAGCACCGCTTTGTATCAGTAGCATGCAGGGACCAGGCTTAGCAAGTAGCTACACTTTTGTGGGCTCACAGCAAGCTTCTTGTCCTTTCCTACCCTCTATCCCAGTGGTAGCAGGGACTTTCCTGGGCAGGAATCCAAAGGACCTTGAAAAAACATGAGGTGGGTAACTGTCACGTTTTATCCACATGACTTTGACGGTCTGGAAGAAACTACAACGGAGGACTGAGCCAGCCTTATAGGCTGCAGATCAGAGACCCAGCCCCTCTACCAGGTAGCTACTGCAGTCTGGGAGCCTCTTGGTCTAACTTCTGGTGCCAGGAAATCTTTCTAGAGGATTAGCGCAGCATCCAACAGAAATTTACAACTGACTACTCCACATGGAACATAATCTGGATTCAAATGTTGTAAGTTCTTGTTAGGTGAGACAATACTCAAAACAACTAACCTAAAGTATATCTTCTCCACTTCCACTTGTTCTCAAGAACAATAACAATCTTTAGTGTAGTTTTCACTTTCAACAATTGCAATGCTTTCTATGTCTATGTGATACTTACTGTTCATAGATTATGTGTCAGGGCATTGTACAAAGAAAAGGAAACAGACAACAGAAAATTCAAAGATCATTTTTATTCTGCTCCAGAAATATTTTCTTTATTATTTTATTTTGAAGCCTGAATTATTTGTTATACACTTTTATTTTGAAACGATGAATTAAAAGTTTTTTGTAGTTTGTTTTCTTCTTTCATACGTAGCTTTAAAATTAGCTAAGGCCCAGACACACTCGGACAATAATTCCTTAAATAGCAAAGTATTTAAATTCTCTTACACAAAAAGCCTCTGACCTTCCCCTAATGATTCTTATGGTTTGGTTCTGGGTTTCCAAGAATAGGCAAAACAGAAGCTAGCTCATTTAGTCAATGATATCGCAAGCTCAAAATCCCCCATGCAGAACATAACTGCACCACCCTGTGAGGAGCATACCATCCAACCAACAAGCAATTTCTCCCCATTCCCTTCCTTTAAATTCCTCTGCTACCAAAAAATCTGGAAAACAGATTTGAATTTATAGCTCCTGGCCTCCTTGCTGGTCAGCCACACAATAAAGCTTTTTTCCTTTTGCAAAAACCTGTTGCCACAGCATTGACTTCTGTGCAAGTTGGGCATTGGGTTATTGTGGATTACAGCTTCAGAATTAATTTATGTGGAATACCATGATGAATTAACATTTCAAATACTTACCATGTCCTTTATATATTAGAAAAATAAATACATTTTTGCCATGTCCTCTGATTTTTTTTTCTTTTTTTCTTTTTTTTTTTTTTGAACTGGGCATTGAACTCAGGGGCATTTAACCTCTGAACCATATTCCCCTCTTTTTTTGTATTTTAGGGTTTGGTCTCACTGACTTGCTTAGGGCCTCCCTAAATTGCTGAGGCTGATTTTGAACTCTCAATCCTCCTATCTCAGTCTCCCAAACCACTGGGATTATAGGCGTGTGCCACGGCGCCTGGCTTGTCCTCTAATTTTGATGAATTTTTCTGAAAACTATTCATTTTTGTTACTCTGAAAATAATTAACAAAGTTTAGCCATAATAAACTACCATGCACACAGTCACAACCAATACAGAAATTATAAGTCATCTTCACAGCCCACTATAAGACCAATAATGGGATAAATAATAATGTAATTTAATTTTATGTGTTTCTACCCAGCAATAGACATAAAAAAAATCTTCTCTTTAAAATGCTAATAAAATCTGGGCACTTACATTTAAAAAGAATCATTCTGCCTTTCCATTTACTCCCTAGCTAATAGTACTCTTTTTATCAAGTTTTTTTTTTTTTTTTTTTTAACTTCTGTTTTGAGAGAAAAAAGAATTCATTCACATGGGCATTGTCTTTCTACATTCCTGTGTGTTTCCAACCAGGAGCAGGATGGGGTTTCAATAATCCTAACTCCTGGGCATCCGGAGAAAGCTGTTTGTTCCAAATCCATACAAATGCTGAATCACAATGTCTGAGGAGGTTAGGGTGCTTTCACTGTGGATATTCAGTGAGCAGTAATCTTAACATTGACTGAGGATTAAGTAAATGGTGAGAAAATGGAGATCCCCTTGTACCCAGCAGTCCTTATAACTGCTAATTTACTACATGATGCTAATTAAATGAAGCTGGCTCCATAATGGCAATGTATGGTGCCTGTGTAGGAAAGCTGTTAACATAATTATATCTCTAACTCAGGGGGCAAAGCAGATTACAATTACTAGAAAGCCATGGGATACAGATACGGCATTACAACATCAGGACGTGGATTTACAATCCTAAATACCCCCAATACAGTGTACTTTTTGTATTTAAGTTTTTATTCATTAGGTAACATCTAATAGAGATATTTGAAAATTAAGTATTCTTCCCTAGGTAATCAGTTTCCAAATTCACAAGAGAGATAGTAAGGGAGAGTGCGTGTGTATGTGGGTAAAATATATATCTTGGTACAATTTCTTGCCTTGTCAAAATATTACCTCTTTTGAAAGATATATGATGTGATAGTCATATATCAAACCATAAATAAAAATTGCCCTGTAAGAATGAAAGTCCCTTAATATGCAGTATTGAATCCCACTTCTAACATACTTTCTGCCACTTATCTCTCATCATGGCAATGTATTATTAAATCAGCCAAAGTATATCAAACTGAAAAAGGGCAAATTCTCAAACTTTGAAAAAAAAGTATTTCAAAACCAGTTTGCCTTATTGAACATCAGAGGCATGGAGTGATACCTTAACTCCAAAAATTCACAGTAAAAAAGGGGGGAAAGTTGCCATTAAGAAACCTTCCCATTTTCAGAAACCTTGTTTATTTTTTCTTCTATTTTAAAGGAAATGTACAAATGTGTATACTATAACATATATAATATATAATATAGATTACATTAAAACATAACCTAAATGAAGAAAATTGAAGATGAGTAAATTAAGAGCTATAGCATTCAGATGCTAGAAAAACAGAAAATATAGCTCAAACCTATAAGCAAGCTATGTACAGTATAACAAATATTAAAGCACTGCTAGTCTTTCATTCATGCTAATTTACTCTGAAAGAATAAATATACCACTTCAAATATATTTCTTTGACATGTATAGAGTTGGTTTCTTGAAAATTCTAACATGCAGTAATGGTTTTCCATAACATGAGAATATCTTTAGAATAACTAATTAATCAGATGACAAAAATTAAGGCAATGGAAATTCTTCCTATCATCTAAATTAGTAATAAAATAAACTGAGTGTTCTTTGATGGGAAAGAAATTAGTATTTATGTATTGCCTTCTGTATTGCAGAAACTTTCTGTGTCTCGTCTCATTTAATTTTCCAACAACTCTACATGGCAAGCACTATTAATGTTAACTTTTTAAAATAAAGAATTGGAGATTTTGAAATATTAAGCAACTTGCCCCATGGTCATCAACATAATTTCTCTCTATGTAGCTCTTTCTATGTTGCTGACAATACATCCATGTTACCTAGTACACTAAAATGCCATGGAACCTCAGGATTTGCTTTTACAGAATTACAGAAGTGTAACTTGTACTGCATATTTTGTACTGCCACGTTTTGATGGCTTATATAAGACAAAAAAACAACAACAAAAAACAGTATCATGAATACCCACATAACTGCCACCAAATTTTTAATGTTAAAACATTCATGCATGAGGTATATATTTAAATGTAAAAAACATTTACAGATATCTTTGTGCTTATTTTCTGAGTCCCCTTTGCTCCATTACTCCTGAGCGGTCATAGTTTTGAACTTGATGTGTAACATCACCACATATGTTTTAAGATCACATCTACACTATAGCTGAGAACATTCTATAAAATGTATTTTGTATAAATGATTTGTACTGGACCTATGCAACTACACTCAAAGTTTTTCCATATCTGCGCATGTTAAAAATAGGAAAAGATGAGTGTGTGAATATAGATGAATACTATATAGCAGTTCAAATACATGAAGTAGATTTCCAGTCATTTATAACACAATTTCATTTTCAAGACAGAATTTACTTTTTTCATAAAATATTTGTCATGTGGTATAATGGGGGCACGGTACATTGAGTAAAGGAATTCAAATTGTTTGAAAAGTGTGAAGGGTAATTTTTGCTTTGAATTTTGAGAACGATTTGCCAAGGAGATACAAATTTTTGACATTTCTATCAGTGAAAATATGGTACTTCATTTCATGCCTTTCTCAAACATTCAATATCTTTATTTTACTATCAATCTGTTTAGCATTTTTAATATTTGGCATGTTTATTTATGCATGTGTCTGTGTGTACATAGCATATATAAGGGATGAAATAAATATAAACATAGGAAGAGTATGACAATATAGAATAAAATATTGTATGTAATGTTTTAAAATACATAGTGATATCTTGTCTCTTATTTAAAAAAAGGTATTTTTAAGGTAGAAGATAATCTTTACTTTTTAAAAAATTTTCACAGACTTCATTTTGCTTCATTGTACACAAATGAGGTACAAATTTTCATTTCTATGGTTGTGCATGATGTAGATTCATACCATTCATGTAATCATACATGTGCATAGGGTAATGATGCCTGTCTCATTTCACCATTTTTCATACCCCACCCCTCCCCCTTTCATTTCCCTTTTCATAATCTAAAGTTCCTCCATTCTTCTCTCACCTCCCCCCCCAGATTCTATATCATCATCCACTTATCAGGAAAAACATTTGGCCTTTGTTTTTTTGTGATTGGCTTATTTCACTTAGCATGATAATCTCCAATTCCATCCATTTTACTGCAAATGCCATAATATTTTTCTTCTTTATGGCTAAGTAGTATTACATTGTGTATATATACCACAGCTTCTTTATCCATTCATCTGTTGAAGGGCATCTAGGTTGGTTCCACAGTCTAGCTAATGTGAATTGAGTTTCTATAAACATTGATGTGGCTGGGTTACTGTAGTACACTAACCATGATGGCTTAGGATCAGTCTTTAATAAGACTTCCAAAGCACAAGAAATCAAAGCAAGAATCAATAAATGGGACAGATTCAAACTAAAAAGCTTTTTCTCAGCAAAGGATACAATCAATAATGCAAAAAGAGAACCTGCAGAATGGGAGAAAATCTTTTCCACACACTTCAGATAGAGCACTAATCTCCAAAATTTATAAAGGACTTACAAAACTTTACACCAAAAATACAAAGAACCCAATCAATAAATGAGCCAAGGATCTGGACAGGCACTTTACAGAAGAGAATGAACAGGCGATCAATAAATATATGAAAAAGTGTTCAACATCTCTAGTAATTAGAGAAATGCAAATTAAAACAACTCTATGATTTCATCTTACTCCAATTAGAATGGCTATTATCAAGAACACAAAAAATAATAGATGTTAGTGTGGATGTGGGGGAAAAGGCACCCTCATACATTGCTGGTGAAGTTGCAAATTGGTACAGCCACTCTGGAAAGCAGAATGGAGATTCCTCAGAAAACTTGGAGTGGACCCACCTTTTGACCCATTTATCCCACTCCTTAGATAATACCCAAAGGACTTAAAAATATGTATTTTTAATGCCCAGGACCTATATTTTAATATGTGATAATAATCATTTATGCTTTTTTTATAAACTTTATGCTCTCTTTAATTTTGTCTAATCTATTTTTATGAACTTCTTCACTGAATTTTATGTTTCAGTACATATAGGTTAGAATTATCTAGACTTTTGGTAATTAGAATCACAATTAAATAGTTTAATTTAAAATGTCTTAGGAGGCAGGCATGGTGGTGCACATCTGTAATCCCAGCAAAGGGGGAGGCTGAAGTAGAAGGATTGTAATAAGAGGACAGTCTCAACAACTTTGCTGAGATCCTGTGCCAAAATAAAAAATAAAAAAGGGCTGGGATGTGGCTTAGTGGCAAAGTGCTTATGGATTCAATACCTAGTACCAAAAGGAAAAAAAAAAATACTGTGTATAGGTAATGTACTTTCCAGGATAGGTTCATTATACATTTAGGTGCATGTTTTCAATATCCACTTCCTTTCTATTGCTTTGTTTTGTCCTTTGTGCATCTTCCTGATAATTCCAATGATAGCCTAATGTATACCAATATGCAATATATCATTATAAACATTACATTATATAGTATTATATATAATGTATAAGCAGAATGTCCATGTACAGCATAATCCAGTCAAAGGTGAACTTTCTTCTGTGTTAAGACAATGGAACTTTTCTCATATCTCCTTGAGCCAAATTGTGGTATCATCTCATTCCTAAACTAAATCAATTAGCTATGTCATGGAATTTTTCTTTGAACCAATGACCCCCGTCTTTGGACTTTGGGGTTGAATTAGCATCTTTTGAGACATTTATCTAGGTTGATAAATTAAAGATTTGAAAGATTAAAATTGAATTTCTGTTTGAAAGAAAAATGGGGAAATACTGCTGAAAGAAAAATGGAAAATGTTGCTGACAATAAAAACGAAATTGTCATGATATAGTTGATTTGTTTTCAATTTTGGAAATATTGTATCATTCTTTTATCAATTATCTCTTATTTTATATTTAGTCCTACATTTCTTTATATTTCATTTTAATTTTTCACTTTAATTTGCAAATAACCTTTAGAGTTTTCAAAACTTGTTCTAATATTTGTCATTATTTGTCCTTAATTATTTCTCCTCTTTCTCCCCCTTCTTGATTTTTCTGTTTTGCTTTACGTTTTGATTCTGCTTTTCTTTTTATTTCATGTTTGTTTGCTTATTACTATTATTTCGCTTTTTAAATTTGCAATGATCTTATGCAGGTTTAATTTTAATAATCAAAATATTTCCATCTTTTGATGGGTTATGAAATTCTGTTTAGTAATTTCTCACAGTTGTCAGATTAAATATTTGGGTTACCAATGTGTTGGTAGTTTTTCCCTCTCTAATTCAGTCAGGGCTGGTCACCTCCTAGGCACCTCTTGAACCTCTGAGTGATTAACACTTGTACCTTCTATCATCCTTATTTCTTGTGGAGACCATGGCAAAAATAAAGTCTTTCACTCCAGTGAATGTGTGAGGACAGATTTTATTCAGCAGCAAACTATTGCAACAGGAAACAGGATCACTCATGAACTGAAAACTTGAGTGGGTACAGAGATGACTAGATGCTTTAAAAAGAAAATGAAGGAATAGGGAGAAGGAACTGCAGGGACTTGAGCAGAATCACAGTAGAAACATACAAAAAGCAGGGAAGGCCCTAGTTTCACATGTCCAGGCCACCTAACTAGCATTTATCAAAGCCAGGCTCCTACCTTCCCCATAGCACTGAAGACAGGGGTGCTATCTTCACGTGTTGGCTCCAAGAAACAGTTCATTCCTTGAGCAGCCTTGACCTTTCTCAGGCAGGCATGTTAAAGGGAACTGGTGTGCTCCTAGGGATGTGGCCTGGAGTTAGAAACTGTGCTAGTGATTGAGAAGTCTTCTCCTGGTGAGGAAGCACAGTCAAAATCATTCTGCAATCATTTTAAAAGCCAAGTTTGAAGCTTCATCAAGAAGAGGTCCTAGGACTACAATTGGAGGAGTGTTTGTCAATCATCAGATTTTCAGCAATTCTTTTCTCCATGACAAAAGTCACATCCCTCTTCCCAGTACAGAAATGAAACTCTCAGAATGTATTTCCTAGATCAACGGAGGGAAAGCCATCTCCAGTTATGTTCTATATCATCAGGTCAAATTTATTCCTATCCCCTGTATTTCTCTCTTCCTTTCTGACTTACTTTTATGGTGATTTTTCTTTCTTTGAAAATTGTCCAGCAAGTGTTTTAAAATACTTCATATTTTCTCTTAGAGATCAATTTTTATAAGAGATTGAAAAGAATAATACACTTCAGCAAAATTTATCAACATTAAGATAATTCATAATACAATATCATATTAATAGGGAGAATGATGGAGAGAAAAAAAGTTATGCAAAATTTTTTAAGTTACCAATCATTTTCCACCTCTAATATTTATCGTTAGTTTGTATACTGGTGACTGAACATTGTAGTTCTTTTTAATTAAAGAAATATTTATTAAAACTCTACTGTTTTCCCCCATTACTAAATGAGTGAAATATGTAACTACACAAATGAAAATTGAAATTAAAGTTGAGATGTGATGCTGTGCGATTCATTGGAGATAGTCTAAAATGTTCAGCTCTGTTGTCTTAATGCACCAGAATCTTCAGTTATTTAATTTTTCTACCAGAAAGATTTTTTAAACTCCTGTGAATATAATAGGAAAAATGGTGGACAAATAAAATGGTATTCATTCATGTGAGACTGGAAAAGCCAAACCACTAAATAACACTTTTATACTAATTTTGAAGTAGTTTGGAGATAAGTAGAGAATGTTGTCCTCATGTATGTTTTACTCTGCCATCAAATAAACACTAATTTGCATACATGTAATATATTCCTTATAGTGTAGAAAGTACCCAAACTGTATCTGAAGAATCTGAAGTTACACTTTGAACTCTAATTAAGGTTTTCAACTTCTACCATCTACATAGTTTAATTTTTTTATTCCTGATTTTATATCTCTCATACATCTTATTTACTAAAAAACACAACTACAGTTTTCAGAGAGTATTACATGCTTCCTGAACTTTGAGTAGCATTTCCATAGTATGTATGAATTATGACTATGTCAAAGGCAAATTCTCAGTGACAAAAATGATACCTGTGGCAATGTCCTACATTTTTTCCCCTGAATCTTCAGCTTGCAGATTACCTAAAAATATTTAACTTGACTGATTGGAACCAAAGCTAATTACTTGAACATGATTACCTGAAATTCAACCAAGTGTTTTCTTGTCAATTTTATGAAGCAGCAACATAATATGTTGTAGAAAAAGACATAAAACTGGAGCACCCAGATCTGTGTAATGCAAATGAATTTCTATTTGAAAATACAGAAGACCCTCCTTAGATACTAATTCATGTGCAGAACAGAAGACTCCCTTATAAAAATCATTATGTGTTCAGGATATTGTACTAAAAAAAAGCAGGCATATAGATTGATCCATGTGCCTAATGGATTTAAAATCCACCTGGGAGATTGGAGATTTAGTTAAAATAGCATGTTTATGCTAAGTTCCAAATTAGCCTTTTAAATGACAAGAGGGACAGATAGAAATAGTAATGGTCTCCAGTTTCTAGATGTTGTCAGAAAATCTTCGGAGAAATTGGAAGCTGGACCAGGACTCAGTGGAGAAAAGACAGGTTTCCAACTAAAGATTACAAGCTCAAATGGCAATGGGAGTTAATCAACAAATTGAGTGGAAGCAGCTCCCTGAGCATGTAGAGCACAGTGCACATGTCCTAACAGGGATAGTCACTCGGTTTGGGCAAATTCAGCAGGACCAGATGCAGTAGATAGCCCCGTTTCACAAGAATCAGACTTTATGTTAAAAATACGGATTTTGAAGATTGACAAGTAATAACCATTAAAAATACTTGGTAGTATAAAAAAAGAAAAGTAGTGTACAGTTATAAATTTATCATTGCTGACAGTAAACTATCGAATTTAAATATGTAATTAATAGAGGACAATGGAGGTCATTATTTCCAATTCTGTGCTATTATTCATCAAATACTGTGCCTGAAGACAGGAGAAATATTGTAAGCATAGCTGGAGTATACCTTACATATTTGGAGAAAAAAGTATTCTAAGTAGGCTAGGGAGCTGCCTTGATGAGAGCAAAAAATGTTTTCATGGTCTAGGGATGTAACTCAGTGGCAGAGTGCTTGCCTAACATGGCCAAGGCCCTGGATTTAATCCCCAACACCACTCACAAAAAAATTTTTGGTTTAATGATTTCAATAGGTATTATAATGCCAATTCTTCCTTGACTTCTTGCACAAACAGAACTCATAAAAGGAGGAAAGAATTAAAAGCAAAAATAATCATTCTATAGGAAAATCTCACTCTCATGAAACATTATGACAGGATTAGCAGAAAACTGACTTGCATATAAATATATAAACAGTTCTGATTTAAAGATGAAAATTCATTTACTTCTTTTTGTAAAAAAAAATCTAAATAATTTACTTTCAAAATAAATGTGGAATTGCCAACAAAAATTTTCATTGGTATATATGCTCCACTATGTATAAGAAAATTCTAATCTTAAAAAGATGTGTTTCTTCTTTTATCCTACTTGAAATCCATTGGTCAATACTAAGTTGGAAAGAGAGAACCTCATTAAATATACGCAAATTAAACCTTTTGGAAGGATCGCATGACCTCTGCTCTTATCTGTGTGTCACAGTGATGAATATGGTCTTCCATCTGCCCACGTGTTCCAGCACTGCTTGTGTACTAAGTTCTCTGTGACCTAGAAATTTATTTTGCAAACTAGTTTGAGATTTTTTTCCCCTGAAAGTGTAACTTTTCTATCCAGAGAAATATATTAACTTAACAATTCTTTCATAGTTGCATGATTTCAGTCAGTTCAGTAAATAGCTATCTAAAAAAAAAAAAAGAAAAAGAAAAAGAAAAAAAGAGAGAATATATTGCCTAAAGTATAATATAAACTATTCTTTTAGAATAAAGGTTTTTATTCTCTTGTGTTTAAAATTGTTCAATAGGTATTCTATGTCACATTTGTCACACCAAAATAGAGGCAAATCAAAATACAGGCAAATAGGTCAGGTCTGATCCTAGAGGAAACCTACTGATCAAAATGTCTTCACCTCTGTGAAAGTGATTACCAGCTCAACTTCATTTTTTTAATTTTTATTTTGTATACTTTTTGGTAGTGGGATTGAACCCAGAGGCACTATATCTCCAGATATTTCTATTTTTTATTTTTAAACAACATCTCACTTTATTATTGAAGCTGGTCTCAAATTTGCAATACTCCTGCTTCAGCCTCCCAGTTCACTGGGATTATAGGCATGCACCACCATGCCCAGTCTCATTTCTTTTCATCAGAGGTTTTTTATTTGATATTTGCCAGATTTCTGTTGTGAAATTATGTGATGTCACATTTAATTTAAGCAGTGAAGAGCTGAATTATCATATGTACCTTTTATTTTTCTTTCTAATACTGGGGATTGAACCCAATCACTCTAATACTAAGCTATATCCCCATCATTATCAATGTGTCTCAATGTTCAATGTTGAACCATCTGAAGTATGTTTCATGGAAAATCTGAGTACGTAAAGATTTCATCAGAATCAAGTGGTAGGAAAAATTATTGGAAACAGTAATAAGAAAATACTACTTTAAATGAAAAAGGACTGTTAAAGCGATGCTTAAAGGAATAGACTGATGAGAATATACTGTCACAAAAATCTCAGGACTAAATGTATATATATACATCTTTGGGAAGACTTCAAAGACAAAAATAATTAATAAATTCAATAAATAAGTAATTTAAGAGAAGGAGAACAAAGAACTCGCTGGAAAAGATGAGAATGAAGATAGAATCATTGTACTTAGGATGATCTCCACCCTAGGGCATTGTGGAAAGTCCCAGAACTGTTAACAGCTCAGATACTTACGGAGAATGTTAAAGTCATAGAAGAAATGAAAATAAGAAAAAGAAGACTTTCAACTATTGTCCAGGATAAAAAAAAAAATGCTTCTTAAAGTTTTAAGAATTTTAAATTATCTATTGAGTGAGTAGAAATTGCATAAGAGAGAGTTTACCAGCCCAGGTGTTCTCAGAACTTTCAATGTTCTGAGTACAATCCAAACCTAGTACTGGAAAATAATTCATGAGGTACTTACAGGGGTTCAAATCTATAGCCTTGTAAGGGATTTGACCTTCCTCCCACTGTGAGTCGCACATGATAAAAAATGTACAACTTGTATCAATGCAAAGTTGATTTGGGTAGTTATAGATCAGTTCATTTTATTTGCTTTTAAAAAGGGTGAATATGTTTAGTGTGATAGAATCAGACGGCAAGAATTTTCTCACAGTAACACAAGATCAAATTTATAAAAAATTTTTTGTATTGGCACACTAAACATTTCCATGTCCCTAAAAGGTAAGCAGTTTGATTGAAAAGAAAGAAGATGTCCAGGTGCAGAAATCTAATAGTATTACTCAATAACTTTTCAGTGAAAAAGGAACAACTACATCCACAATAAAAACGTACTTAAACACTCATCAGGAAAACTCATTGAAATTCTGAATAACAATTTTTGTTGGCTTACACACCAGTTCCTAATAATGCCATCGGTTATATATAAACATTGTGTATTTTTAAAGTAATGCAATGGGAAAACATGATCTCCGTGTGCAAATGTGGCTTAAAAATTTAATAGTGGCCAGTAACACATTCAGGCTTTGAATAGACTTGAAATGACAGTTGGCAGCAGTAACGAGTCTCAGCCTCATGTAGTTTCTAATTCCAATGCTTTTGATCAAAATGTTATTCTATTTTCATAAGTACCTTATACTTTAAGAAACTCTATATTTTGCACAAATTTAACTTCCTATAAAACAGCTATTACTTCTAGAGTTTAGTTGTATCCCTCAAAACTCATATGTTGGATCTTTACTTCTCAAGGTGGCAGTATTGGAGACTGGGCTATGGGCAGGAAACCTCCTGAGTGAATTCATGCTTTTTTCACTAGTAATAGGTTAGAAATCATGTTCGGTTCTCTTTTCTTTCTCTTGTGACCACTTGTCTTCCCACTTTTTGCCATGAGTTGAAGCAGCACAAAAGTTCACAAGAAGCTGAGCAGATACCAGTGCCATGTCCTTAGCCTCCCCAGCTGTCTAAGCCATGAGCCCAAATAAACCTCTTTTTCTCAAATATTATTCAATATCAGGTATTTCCATTATAGCAACAGAAATGGACTAAGAGCATATTTAAGAAGGTATTTTTTAATTTTTTTATTTTTTAAATTTTTAAAGACTTCATTTTGATTCATGTGCACATATGGGGTACAAATTTTCATTTTTATGGTTGTGCATGATGTACATTCATAACATTCTTGTTAATCATACATGTACATAGGGTAATGATACCTGTCTCATTCATACCCCTGCCCGTCCACCTCTCATTTCCATCTACATAATCTAAAGTTCCTCCATTCTTCTCTCATACCCTACCCCCCCAACCTGATTCTATATCATCATCCACTAATCAGGGAAAACATTCCACCTTTTTTGGGGGGGATTGGCTTATTTCACTTAGCATGATAATCTCCAATCCCATCTATTTATCTGCAAGTGCCATAATATTAATCTTCTTTATGGCTGAGTAGTATTCCATTGTGCTATATATACCACAGCTTCTTTATCCATTCATCTGTTGAAGGGCATCTAGGTTGGTTCTACAGTCTAGCTATTGTGAATTGAGCTACTATAAACATTGATATGGCTGGGTTACTATAGTATGCTAATTTTAAGGATATTTTAAAATTAAAGCAATTTTAATTTTAAAATTAAAACCTAACAATGAATTTTCACATGGATATCTGCATTCTGGCACTTGTAGGTAGGTTGACAACTTAGTGTAATCCTTTTCTTCAGTTATGTTTTTAGTGTTTAGAATCACGTAGTTCATGAAGTCTGACCAGCAGCACAGGGAAAGGGAAAAGATCTGCATGAAGTGCAGGGCACAAAGCTAGAACATACTATAGATGCCTTAGCTTTTGTTCATATTAATGACAAACTTTTTTAAATAAATAAATTTAATATTGCAGATTTGATTAAGTTACTCTCTCAATCTCATCATATTTGTTACTTACAAATTGAGACTCCAGGCAGCCTTATTTGTTTAAAATTGTATAGGCAGGGATTTTTTTAAAAAGATGTTTTTCCATCTTCAAAGCTATATTTGATACAAAACAACTTTAATCGTCAAATGGGCTTAGAACATTTAGAAGGTTGAGATTCTAATATCTTGCCAAGGATATTCACTAATATGTTCCATAACAACTGAAAAGATAGGGAAGAATAGAAGACAGTAATAATGAACTGGGAAAAAGAAAGGAATTTGGGGAAAAAATAACATAGGCAACCTTAAGAAAGGACTTGAATAAATATTTCGTCTGCCTTCATGAGCATCTGTCTGATTAGAGGAGGAGTTGGTTGTGGAAGCAATGGTAAGAATGGTTTAGAGACTAAACGTGAAAAATAACTGGAAACATAATACAACTTTGAGATTTTCAAAGCAAAGGGATTCCCATGCTTCCAGCAGGGGTTGTTAAGATATGTGCTGATGTCATAGTGAGGCTGATCAGGGAAAGTTAGAAAAAGACACAACACAGGCAATGGAAATAGACAGTGACAGTGACTACAATGAATAAATCAGTTTATAAAACTTTTCTGACACCTGAACATGGCCATAAATTCTTTACAAAATAATTGCAAGTGTGTATATGTAAGCTTATTCTAAGAATTCAAATTGGCTCACTATACAAAAATTAATCAACATAATAAAATGAAATAGAAAAAAGGAGAAAAAACAGGCTATCTCTACAGAAGAAGGAAAATTGCTTAACAAATAATACAATTATTCATGATAAAAATTTTCAAGAAATGACAAGAGAACATTTTCAGCCTGATAAAATATTTCTATGTAAGAACTGTAGATTACATAATACTTTGTGTTAAAATACAAAAATGCTACCCCTGTTACCTGAAAAATGTCGAGGGCATCTGCTCTCATGACTGCTCCTTAACACAGTTCTTTTCATAATGAGAGGAACAAGTCAAGAAAAAGAATTAATGATATACAGATTAAAAACCAAGAAATAGCATTTCAGAAAAGTACACACACATACACACGTGCATTTGCTAGAATATGTCTACGCTAATAGCAATTTATAACAGCCCCAGGATAGAAGGTCAGTACTGGAAAATGAATTGGGCAACCACCACTAGCAATAGAAAATTAGAAGTTAAAATAAAAAGCAGTAATAAATAAAATACATATGTACCACCACAAATATAAAACATTAAGGAAAAAAATTTGCAAAAGTTAGGGAATACCTGCACCACATAAAGCTAAAAGTTAGCAATAGGAAATATTCAAAAGGGCCTGCATAAATTATGAGTACACTATTTTCATCATCCAGAAAATATATAGACCATTGTAGCACAATGGAGAGTCCAGAAATAGATCCATACATAAATGGTAAATTGATTTTTGGCAAGTGCCACTAAAGTAAGACTGTTTTTCAAAAAATGATGCTAAAACAACTGCCTATCTATGTAGAAAAAGCCAAATACTCATCTTTACTTCATACCACTTACAGACATTAACTTGGAAAGTGTCATGGATGTAGCCTAACATTAGAATTCTTCAATTTCTAGCAATCATATTTCCAAACTGCGTTGTTATGGTTTGGATGTGAGGTGTCCCCAAAAAGCTCAAATGCGAGACAACTGAAGAAGTTTCAGACTAATATGATTGGGTTATGAGAACCTTAGCTCAATCAGTGAATTAACCACCTGATGAGATTGAGTGATAACTGAAGGCAGGTGGAGTGGTAACTGGAGGAGGTGCGGCATTGGGGATGTGACTTTGGGGTATATGTCTATAATTGGTGAGTGGTGTCTCCCTCTCTCTGTTTCCTGATCTTTATGTGACCTGCTTCCTTGCCACATTCTTCTGCTATGTTGTTCTGCCTCACCTGGAGCTCTGAGGATTGGAGTTGGCTGTTTATGGATTGAGACCTCTGATATCATGAGTCCTCAAATAAATTTTTCCTCCTCTACAGTTGTTCTGTTTAGGTCCTTTTAGTCACAGCAATAAAAAAGCTGACTAAAAGATTGGATGTAAGGCATTTTTAAATTGGGCATCAAAAAAGCATGGCATATAAAATAAACATAATAACAGTAATGAAAACTTCTGCTCTCTGAAAGATAGTATTAAAAAATGAAAATTTAAACTAAAAATACATAGCTACTATATATAATGGACAAAGAAATTAAATCTCTCCATCTCTCCATCCATTATCTATTTATCAATATATTAATCTTTATCTCTGTATATCTAACAAGGACAAACATACCATAAGAACACAAAATGGGAAAGGATTTGAAGAAATACTTCAAATGATGATAATATAATAACTGTTAATCAGCATATGAAAAAATTTTCAATATCATTAGTTATCAAGAAAATGCAGAGTAAAGTCAAAATGAGAGGCCCTTGTGTACACAACAGAAAGTCTAAAGTCACGATTTACAGTGACTAACTGGATTTAGAGTAACTAGAACTTTCTTACCTTAATGGTGGGTATACAAAATGTTTCCCAACCATTTTGAGAAGTTGTTGAAGATTTTCTTACATAGTTAAGTACATATTTGTCATATAATCCAGAAATTAAAACTCTTAAGTATTTGCCCAGGAAAGGATAAAATGCATATTACAATACTTGTACTTTAATATTTATAAAGTATTTATTCATAGCTCCAAATTGGAAATGACCCAAATGTCCAACAGCTGGTGAATAGATAGGCAAATTATGATTTATCTGTACAATGGAATACTACTCAGGAAACAGGGAATGAACTCTTGTCATATTTGACAACATGAATGAATGTCAAATATGCTAAGTGACAGTGCACAGACTGCATGGCTTCATTTATGTGAAATGTAAAAATAAAATCTAATTGATAGTGGCATAAAAGATCAGTGATTACCTGGAAGCAGGTATTCTCTAGAAAGGAGTGATGATTTTCTGTGAAAGAGTACAAAGGAACTTTCTGGACAGAGGAATTATTCTACAGCTTATTGTGATGCTAGTCATGTATGTGTAATAGTTACCTTTTGAATATTATTCATATCTCAGTAAAATTAATGAAAGTAACAAATTACTGTACACTCTCAAATACAAAATCAAAAGCTATTTGTTTAAACGGTTCATAATATTGACAAAATCTATCCCAGATATATAAGAGCAAACGAAAGAAGACATAAGTTAAACTCCCAGAAATTAAATTAGTAGTCACTACAGATCTCATTGTCAGTAAGTGGATAAGAAACAAAAAATATGAAAACCTTTTTGCCTGCCCATAAATTTAGCAACTTGATGAAATGGACCATTTTCTTGAAAAATTCAAATGACCAAAATTCACAAAATAAAAAATAGTTAATTTGAATAAGTTAACTGAAGGGAGTCCTTTAGAGTAAAGGAAAGTGACTAGAGGAAGAAAGGGTGTGAAAGGGGAAATACTGACAAATTATGTTGTTATTCTGTGTGCCTGTATGAATATGTAACAACACATTCCACCATTATGTATGATTATGCTGCACCAATAAAACATAAAAAATAACAAACCTATCTATGAATAATTGTAGTAAACTTATTATCCACAATAATCAAAAACTGGAAGCAATCAAAATGTCTTTCAGGAAGTAAAATAAAACAAATCTGTGGTCCGTTTATATAATATGATATTATTCAACAATAAAAATAAATAAGCTGCTAAACCAAGAAAACATGAGAATGAACTTTAAATACATACTGCTAATTGAAAGAAGCTATCCAAAAATGCTACATATGGTATGATTCCAGTTCTATGATATTTGGAAAAGACAAAATTATAGTGCACATAATAAATCCATGGTTGGGACCTAATGGGTGAGGGACTGAGTTGAATCGATGATGTACAGAGGATTCTTTTAGAACAGTTACACTATTGTACATGACACTGTAGGACACATGACACTATGCATTTGTCAGAATCCTCAGAACTTCAAAGCACACAACATAAGTCTTAATGTATGCAAACTTTAAAAAATGCTCCTAGGAAGTCAAGGAACCCCAGAATGAGATTCATACTGTGTCAAAAGACTCCAACTATACAAAAATGTATGAAACAATCTCACTGAAAAAAAAATAGTGAGAAAAAGTGCTGAACTAATTGACCTTAGAAATGAATAAAATCTGTAACGGGAAAAGACAAGAAACTGCACTTAAATATTATACTCTAGTTGATAAAATTGCTTTCCAAGGTGCTCCAGGATAGTAATTGTACTGCTAATTTACATGTACACTGGAATTTAAAAATTAGGTGATTTTATGGTTAATGGTGACAGGCAGGATTCTTATGAGGTACAAAACAAGCCTAGAATAATCTATGTAGTAATGGACTCAAATTGGAGACAACGGTGTGATTTCATTTTTAGCTGGACATATAAATACATACATATCCTTGCTCCTCAGAGGAAAGGATCTACAAGCCTCACCACCTTAGGAGCATTTAGCACACTTAACACTGTAATGGTTTTTAGTATAATACTCCAATTAAAGGAACCAGAGGTCCTAGAAAAAAATAACCAATTATAGAAATCAGGCAAAAAAATAGATATGATAAGGAAGGACTCAAAAAACAAATTCTAGTCAGAACTTGAATAATTTGAAAGAGAGACAATAAGCAAAGTACTACAGATCATAGCTCAAGTTATATAATAAATACGTACAAGTGCATATGGATATAAACTGATGATTAAACAAGTAAACAAGGTAGTTGGGGAATCCCTTCTGGCAGAATAGTTACAAAAATTTATGAGAATACTCTCTTTTTATGTGGGCAGCATAACTCCCCACTCTTGGAATGTGGACTGCACTAGTGATTTCCATACATAGAGTACTCAAACCTATGGGTAGAAGGGAAAAATAGTAACTTTTTTTTTATTTACTTTTTTTTCATTGAGCACAAATGGAGTACAGCCATTGTTTCTCTGGTTGTACACAAAGTAGAGTCACACCATCTGTGCATTCATACATGTACACAGGGCAATGATGTCTGTCACACATTCTGTTACTATTCTTACTCCCCACCCCGACCCCACCCCTCCCTTCCCTCCATGCTATCTATCCTTCCTCCCTTCTTGTCACCCTTCCCCCCCGCACTATGCATCATCATTCATTTATCAGAGAGACCATTCAGCCTTTGGATTTTTGGGATTGGCTGATCTCATTTAGCATAACAGTCTCCAACATCATCCATTTACCTACAAATGCTATAATTTTATTCTTCTTTATGGCTGAATAATATTCCATTGCGTATATATACCACAGATTCTTTAGCCATTCATCTATTGAAGGGCATCTAGGTTGGTTCCACAATCTAGCTATTGTGAATTGAGCAGCTATGAACATTGATGTGGCTGCATCACTGTAGTAATCTGATTTTAAGTCCTTTGGGTATTGGCCAAGGAGTGGGATAGCTGGGTCAAATGGTGGATCCATTCCAAGTTTTCTAAGGAATCTCCACACTGCTCTCCAGAGTGGCTGCACCAACTTGCACTCCCACCAGCAATGTATGAGTGTACCCTTTTCCCCACATCTTTGCCAACACCTGTTGTTGCCTGTATTCTTAATAAAAGACATTCTAATTGGGGTAAGATGAAATCTTAAGATGGTTTTGATTTGCATTTCTTTTATAACAAGGGATGTTGAACATTTTTTCCATAAATCTGTTGATTGCTTGTAGATCTTCCTCTGTAAATTGTCTGTTCATTTTCTTGGCCCATTTATTGATTGGGTTATTAGACCCAGAATAGCTAAAGCAATCCTTAGCAAGAAGAGCAAAGCAGGGAGTATCACAATACCAGACCTTCAACTATACTACAGAGCAATAGTAACAAAAACAGCATGGTATTGGTACCAAAATAGACAGGTAGATCAATGGTACAGAATAGAAGACACAGAGATAAACCCGCATAAATACAGGTATCTCATACTTGACAAAGGAGGCAAAAACATGCAATGGAGAAAAGACAGCCTCTTCAACAAATGGTGCTGGGAAAACTGGAAATCCATATGCAGCAAAATGAAACTAAACCCTTATCTCTCACCCTGTACAAAACTCAACTCAAAGTGGATCAAGGACCTAGAAATTAGACCAGAGACTCTGCACCTAATAGAAGAGAAAATAGGTCCAAATCTTCATCACGTTGGCCTAGGACCAGATTTCCTTAACATGACTCCCAAAGCGCAAGAAATAAAAGCAGGAATCAATGACTGGGATAGAGTCAAACTAAAAAGCTTTTTCTCAGCAAAGGAAACAATCAGCAATGTGAAGAGAGAGCCTTCAGAGTGGGAGAAAATCTTTGCTACACACACTTCAGATAGAGCACTAATCTCCAGAATCTATAAACTACTCAAAAATAGTAACTTTTTGGTTGACGGATATGACAAGCACTCCCTCAGCCAGATGATCAAATCAAAGAAAAAACAGTAAGTCCTGTTGATGGTGTGTAGTCTTTATGTGTAATTTGAAACAGTCTTCACTTTTGTGAGTTTATCCCAAAAGATATAACCACAATAGTAAAAATCAAGCAAATTGTAATGGAGGCAGAGTCTACCTGATAAATATGCCCCAAAACTATCAACACCATAATAAATAAGGAAATCCTGAGAAATGTCACAGATAGGAGGGAACTAAGGGTACATGACAACTAAAAGTAATTTGATATTTTGTATGGGATTCTAGACTAGATGAAAAAAAATTGGTTAAAAACTAGGTAAATTTGCAAGAAGTGTGAATTTTAGTTAATAATAATGCATCAATTTGTGTCCAATATATTTTAATGAATGTATCACAGTGATATAAAATATTAGTATTGAGGCAAATGAATGTTCAGTCTTTGGCAACTCACTATATTATCTTCTCAATTTTCCTATAAATATAAAACTGTCCTAAAATATAAGTTCATCTTTTAAAAGTCAATTCAGCCAAATTCAAATGTATCTAAAAATCATGATTCCTCTATCAAGTTGATAACATAACTGTTTCCCTTTTCTTTCCATAAATTGTTCTACTTCAATACTGTTTCTCCTTTATATTAAACAAATGTCAATTTTTTAACCATTATCATTATTTTTTTACTTTAAAAATATCTGTTTGAAAGGTAATTAAATGGTTGGTAACTTGCTTTTCCAACATTCTGTATATATCCATATGTTCTTCCACATTTAGTACTGATTATAAGTTCACTGTTTATTGAAATAATTGTGAGAGGATCCTTTAACGAAGAAAAGTAGCCACACATTTAGTAATGAACATATTTTACCCTGAGTATGAATTTTGTATCTAGCCAACTTCTTTTAAAATGAGTGGGGAGAGTGAGGGAGGTAGATGGAGGTAATCATTCTCCCTGAGAGGCTCTCTGAAATTCTGCTTGTGTGTGTAACAAGGCATGCTACTAACTGAAAGAGAGGTCATTGTCTAATTTAAAGATGTATTTGTGGCCTAAGCAATAGTTTTCTTTCTTCAGGTGCTATAACACTAGTGCTGTGCTTTCTTATGTAATTGCTATAGAAACTCAGTATGTTATTGAATAGCAAATTTATGAGAAAACTCATAAAACCTTTTCCAAACATACAGATTAAAAATCTTGCTTAGCTTATCTAGGTATTTCAAATGAATTCTTGGAAAAGGATTGAATGATTTCAGTCAAATAAATGATATTTCTTATTATTACTATTTGTCTTATGCATTCCCTTACTCAGAGTAAATAAAGGGACTATGATGAGTGTTAATGGATAAAGAAATCAACCTCATATAGATAAATTCTGCACATTTACAAATATATAAGCAAATATGTATATGTATAAACATTCACACAAACATATGTATATCTTTAAAAGATTCAATTACAATTCAAAGATATAATAAAAAATTGCATATAAGTTTGCTACAAAGTATACCAATGAAGCTGAAAGAAAAATCTCCACAAGTAATTCAGGTATGTTTTTGAACCATTGTGCAAAATGTATTGCTAATACTAAAATAATTCTTGTTATATTGTCCTTCTTTCCCTTTGTTTCTGTCTTCCTGTGAAGCAACAATGAATATATAAAATGTCAAGATATGTGAACTTAATTTGTACACCTGACAAATGTGAGATCATAATGGTTGCAGCAGTCTATTATCCGTGGAATTTTCTATTCCTTGGAAGTTAATAGCTCTCTTTTAAATACCTATTTCTAATTCAAAACACAAAGATCAAACCTACACTGCCTTCGTGAAAGGCAGGTAACATATAGCATAATTACCTGGTGAAATCAAGGTCTGCTTTTGTTCCTTAGTTAGAGAAAAGGGCACTTTAATTCCTTTAAGGCAGGTTTCCCCAACGCCACTGAAGGAAACAGAAAAATCTCAAAGATGCAGGAGAACTATGAAGTAGGACCAACCTTAAAATGTTATTAATACTTCTACTAGAATAAAAATCTAAAAATAGACTCATTTATTAAATGTGTATCAGGGCCACTAGCCACCATACCAATTAACTCCCTGGATATCAGAGTACCACTGCACAAGGGTGGACTGTAACTAGAGGTAGGTAACCGATTACTTCGAAGATATAGGGATCTCATTTCTATCTATGTATGCCAGCATTCAGCACAATGCCTGATAGCAAGTATTTATTATATAAATTTGTGTGGATATTTATCAAGAGAAGACAGAACATAACGAGATTTGGGGAATACAAATCAAACCATTCGAAATTTCATTTTCTTGGGAGTCATTCCTGATGGAAAAAATTTAGCATCAATTTCACTTGTTCTTAATGTCTCAATACCTTGGGGTGCAAGAAGTGTTACTCCATGACGTGGCACCTTAGCAAAGTGGGTGCTCTAAGCTGACAGGAATTGACAAAAACACATCAGCAAAGAGGTTTCTCTTTTCCTCGGCCTCCCTTCTGTCCCCTGAAATGGATCATAGAAACTAAAATATCTTCCCCCCACAGTAAGGCATAAAAGCCAGGACTATAACCCTTAGTTCATTCTTTTTCTCCTGAAGACCATCAAGTGACCAATGTCCTACTCACAACTGGGAGTAAGAAATGTTATACAAAGAACCAGAAAAGAATCTGAACAATCAGACCTTGTTGAGTTCCTCCTGGTTTATTACAATTAGATCATGTGCCTTTTTGTCCAGTCATGTTTCTCTACAGCTGTTCACTTCTTTCATGAGTCTTAGAATAAAAAATGTCATTTTCCTGGATCTTTGAGCATGTATTTCTCAAGGCTCCAACGTCAAGAACTTTTACTAAATAAATGCATTATACTTTTCCCTTGTAAATCTCTCTTTTCTTTTTGGGATACCACTTTGCAATCAGTGAGGAAAGACACTGTATTTTCTCCCCTGAATTACGTTAGTCATTAGTAAATATTATGCCTTGTGTTTTTTTTTCTTTTTAATCTCTATCATGATTAAAATAGAATTAGTTTTCTATTTCCAGGCAATATATAATGCCATACTTTTCTTTTTTTGAATCTGCTTTGTGAAAGAGTAATACTACCAAACTACCCATCTCACTGGAAAAAGAAAGTAATCTGCCAAGTTGGTGATAAAATTCTAACCTAAGAATTATTATCATGTCTAGAAAAGGATTCTCATGGATCAATAGTTTTAGAATGATGTGGAACATTTGGAACAATTCAGTTTAAGAGATCCATCTTAGACCTATAGAATCGGAATCTCTGTGAAAGTGAGACCTAGCAAGCTGTTTTTAAATGATTGTAGAAGATCACAGTGTGCATTCAAGTTTGGTGAGAAGCACTAACACATGGATATTAAACCAAAAGCATGAGTTCAATTTTAATTGCCTCTCATTCATTTTCTTGAATAATATATTTATTGCCAGCTAATTAGTTTGCAAATGACCATTGAATGGAAACAATTAAAAATCACCACCAAATACCATTGCTTAAAAAAAGTATGATTCGTTACCAAAGTTCAATTAGATAACTTTAAAACATATTGAATTAGAAAATTCATAACCATGAAAACATTCACTTCTGCTTCCTGAGAAGAATCTGATATTACAATAATTGAGGCAGAATTTTTCTGAGGTTTTCATTTACTTCCATAGTGTGTTAAGGTTTTAAGAATGGCTCCAAGAACTTATTCACTGTGAACATGTACACATAATGATAATTAAAACAAGAAAATTATAAAACTATATATGCCTCCTATTGAATATTCCCTCTATGCTAGGCACTGCTCTTGGATCCCTATCTTTATTGACATTCTTGTAAATTTCAAGTATTTTGGAATACTCATTAAAAAAAATTCTCTCTGATGTTTCTAGAATTAGGTACACACAAAATTTTCAACAAAATGTCTCAGTGTGTGTAAAATGTTTTGTTTGCAATATCCTTCTTGTAGCAATACAATTCTGTTGTCAATATATTTGGATTGTGGTATGCTGTATTACCCATATGAAACTTCATAATAGATCTTATAATATTGAAGCTTTTGAGTAGTACTGTAATAGGGATACCAGTTTAACTTGTCTTCCAAATATTTTTGACCAAAATTAATATGAGAATCTTGTGATATAAAAGGTTCTTATGTCAGAATTAGTGATCCAAACTATATTTTGTGAAACACTGTTATATAGTAAAAAAAGAAAAATTAAATATAACCACCATGGATTCAACTATTGCCTACTCCTTAAACCAGAAGAAATAGTGCATATATGATTGAAAAGCTTGAGATAATATTTGAAATTTAATGTCTAGATATTACATTCTATCTTGAACGTAAATTTCTTGTTAAAATTACTGAAACCATTCTGTATGTCAGATTATTAGACTCTAGGAGAGATTTTTTCAGTCTAAGATTCAAATGCTTACAAGAGGTGTGGAGGTCTAGGCTGTTTCTCAAAACACATTGATGTTAATTTGGTGTTTTTGTAACATTTTTGTGTTTAAGGTAAACACAATTTAGAACACAGCTTTTTTAAAAAAAGCACTAAACCACAATATTTAGGCAGCAGATATGTGGCATAATTGGCATTCTTTAAGAATAAGATAACATTGAGATATTATTCTTCATTTCTCTATCTCCTTGTCTCTTTCTGGTATCACAGACCATTATCTATCCTTTTCAATGAATGAAGGGTAAAGTGACTTATCAAAATGTCTCTTTATGATGTTTACTATTATCAGTCAATGGGCTTTCTTCCTATTTCCTTTGAATTAGATATGAAATCCTTGTCATGAACAGACACATCATTTTGCTTCAGGCCTAAATTGATGTGTCTATTTTTTAACCTATGATATGTGAAGAATTTAGTTTTACATTTTTTACGTATTTTTTGTTCCACTTTACAGTCTCAGCTTTTTACCACTGTTGTCTTTGTGAGTACAAAGGAGTAAAAATAATGAAATGATCAAAGATTAAATGATATATATTGAAGATTTTGTTTTATAATAGAAAAATGAAAATGCTAGGAGTTTTATTGAAAAAATAATTTTTTAGATATCCCCAGAGCTCTGAAATCTGAAGAGCTGAATGAGACAACAGAAAAAGAGAAGGGAAAGCATTATTAAAAGCTGTTAAGTCCAATTATCTTCCAGTATACGTTATGCCATCACTTTTTGGCATAGTAAATGCAGCCAGAAATATGTGGGGGAAGAGGGCATACAACCTCTTGGGAGGGAAAAAACAAAGAGAGTTAAGCAATACTTTAAAAATTGATATATCTGAGTTCTATTTTAGCTCCTAAAAGACCAAGTTAGAATCATTGTAATAGATAATTTTTCAAAACTAAAACAATTTTTATTCACACTGCATTATAAATTGGGCATCATTTTCTTTCAGCTTGGGAGTTTAATTCTTCTTTGTTCAATGTAATAATTTAAAGAGGCTCTATTTGTCACGTCCATATATTACTATGTATTTGGTTGATTAAGACACTCCGTTTGGGGATATAGGTCTAGAACTTATAAAAATCTCCCTCATTAACGTGGACTTAATGGAAGAGGCAAATCAGAATGTCTGCAGAAGTTTTTCTTCTACCACACAAAAGAGTTGATTAGCTGTTTCAATTTGAATGCAACAAAGTGGTTAATATTTCAAAATGAGTAACCTCTGGAAATGCACAGTATAGACCTGGCTGTTAAAAACAAAAAAGGTCAGAAAATAAAATAGGTGCTGGACACTTGATTTTGATTTTTTATAACTTTGGAACAATTTTGGTTTCATAATTTTTTTATAAAATCTTTTATAGACTCAGTTTCAATATTACATGTAAGATAATCAGTAACTAAAAGTTTTAAATTCTAATAAATCAGCAACTGTGTTTATTTTTAGACACATGCGTAATGGAGTGTTCAGGTAAAATAGGTGAAATGTCACAGTATTTTAAACTAATACTTAATCAAAGAAAAGTAGATAAAGTAAATACAGCAAATATTAAGAATTATAAAATTATATGTAAATTATGTAATTGACTACTATACTTTGTGATTAATATTTGTTAAAAACTTGGAACAACTTAAAAGATTAAACAACAAGAGAAAACAGTCAAAACATTTCTTTCTCTTTGTGATTGATTTATGTATGAGGAAACTCTTTTAAAGCAAGAAAAACTGTAACAAAGAAGGCTTAAAGGGGAAGAATCAATTAACTATAGCAAAAAGTATACAAATTCAAACATCACCTAACACCCAAAAACACAGTGGAAAGACAAATAATAAATTTGAAAAAACTGATGCTCAGAAACTTGTAAAAAGATGGTGATTTTAGAGGAAAGTTACTTAAAAGTCAATGGGAAAAAGAAAACAAATAGAAATTCATTAAATTGCATGTAGTTAAAATTTCAACATGTAGTGCCAATTTATTAAATCCTGCAATAGCTTATGAGAGTTTCCATTTCACTAAATCTCATCTTAAAATTTCATACACATTCTCTAATCTGATAAGTAAGACTTTTAATTATTTTCTACTTTGCATTTGTTTGTGAATGAGGTGTGCTTATTTCATGTGTTCAAATCATTTGCTTACCTTTTGCCATTAATTGCATATTTCTATACTCTATGAAAAAATATGCATACCTACACATACATAAACACACAAAGAGAAAGACAGTGAGAAACTCACAAAACATGCTATCAGTGGACAGTGGAAATACAAAATATAAGTTCCCATGAGACCCGTATTTCATTGAATTTCCTTTTGTAATCTATTTTTTTGTGGTATTGGGGATTGAACATAGGGCCTGATGCTTGCCAGGCCATTGCTCTGCCACTGAGCCCCAGCCCCAGCAGTCCTTTTGTGCTCTTTTAATTTTAGCATGTGTATGTTTTATTTCATAATAACATAAATATTTTAAAATATGCCAAAATACATAAAATGGTGGTATCCCTGTAATACTCTTCTCCTCATTTAGAGGATATTATTACAAAATTATGCAAATGTGTCTTCCCTTACAATCAACTGGTTTGTGAGATTCCCGTCGGCTATTCTCCACACTAAACCTTAAATTCACCTACATGTTAGGAGGAATTACTGTATGAATTGCTGACTTTAGTTATTTAACATTAGTCAGCAATATCCTCTAAGACATGTAAGAAACGTCTGGTGTATTCAGTGATTGAACCATTAAAAACACAAAGCTACTAAAGGGTAACTTGTTTTGTTTTATACAAGTGACTTGATATTTTAGCACACACACTATACTGTCACAAATTGCAAGATAAATTCCAGCCCTATTTTTCCAGGTATGGAAAAGAAACTGAGAAGAGTAGAAATGCTAAAACTGTATGGTCTTAACATACAGTTTTGATTTAGGTATGGGCTCATCATTCCTTGGTATCACCTTTCATCATATTTTATCACTGAAGAGAGAATACATAATTTCACACAACAAAATCTCCAGTGTGAAAAATAGCTTAGAAAAAAAACTATTATATAGTATTTAGTTGTAAAAGCAAATATTTTATTTAAAATAATAAAATAATTGGTGAAATTTTGTGCAAAATATGTTTCCTTTAAAAAGCAGATAGAGTGGGCTAGAAGCTTGGGAGGCTGAGGCAGGAGGACTGCGAGTTCAAAGCCAGCCTCAGCAATTTAGGTCCTAAGCACGTTAACAAGACCCTGTCTCTACATAAATACTAAAAGGCCTATGGATGTTGTTCAGTGTTTGAGTACTACTTGGTTCAATCCCCAGTACCAAAAATTTTAAAAAATAGAGAAATAAAAATTGGACAGTTATCAGATGTCCATCTCTATTTTCCTGGATTTATATTTTAAGTTTTAATAGCCTTATATTCTGTTTTTAATGGTTCAATCTCTGAATATATCCGACTTTTCTTACATGTCTTAGGGGATATTGCTGACTAATGTTAAACAACTAAAGTCAGCAATTCCTCCTAACATGGGTGAATTTAGGATTTTAGTGTGGAGAATAGCCCACACGAATCTCACACTGGGACATGCCTACATACATATGACTTGCCCAACTTACTTAGAACTAAAAACAATAGCCACCAACCCTGGGCTTTTTCCTGATGCATTGCAATGTGTAACAGCACAAGCAGTAAGAACAGTCAGAGTGGCAACAAAGCACTTTATGCCATCTTCCTGCCCAAATTTAAGCCAGTTACAGAATCAGTCAAGAAAATATTGATCCAAGACCTGGAGATTTTGCATTCCTTTTAACATTCATTTTTAAACAGTTTGCATAACTTTGACCATCAAGTGTTCCATGGTAAGAAGTTAGAGGGACTTCTTTTTAATTTCAGGAGGAAAACACTATTTGTGAACATATGATTCTTATATTATTTTGAAGCTACTGTGTATGATATGAATAGCTATGTGGTTTGTTGTATACATTGTAAGGTTATAAATTATCACAAAAGAGGTAATCCAAAGACATACTGAAATTAAAATGAATGTTTAGTCTTATTTCTGATTTTAAGAAATTTGGCTATGTTGATGAAAGTGGACAAAGTAGGTCTTCTGCTTCATAAAGTTGTAGTAGTTACCAATGTCCTTCACTCTTGAGAGAACTTACATAATTAACCAATGATGTCTCCTGTTCCAAATTCCCAAATTGATAAAATTGACCTACAGTTTCTTCTTGACCCTTAGCCATGTTCCATCTTTTAAGGGTTATTTTAAAATAGCACCCCATAGCTTTAGTTGTTTGTTCCAATGTTGCTAGAACCCCAGATTCCCTGATCTGTGGATCAGGTATCTCTCTGAATCATCTTCCATCTCAACTTTCCCTTCTGCAGTGCAGTTCATCTAACTTCCAGTCTGTGTTCTGCCCCCTCTGCTCTGAATTCCCACTTCACTTAATATGTCTAATCTTTACATGTGAAATAGCTCATCTAATGTTTGAGTCACAATTTAGCCATGCAGCAGATATATCTGTGTGAGAAAAAGAACGAATTAAATGATCGAATACCTTAAGTAGCCTCTTCTTTTGAGGTTGCTATGTAGCTTTCTCCTTACTTCCATATAGCAACACATTCATTCTTGACAAGAGCAGTAAAAATGAAAGGTCTATGAAATGACTTATGAAGATTTAGATTCTCTATTTTACACATTTAATTTATTATATATTATCACTAGAGGATAATTTCAAGTTTACAATAATAAAAAAAATAATTCTGGATTCTCTATAAAGAGAGAGGGTGAAAAGGTAAACAAAATGAGGTGAGTTATTGTTGATAAAGAAGTTAAGGACAGAAAAAGATGGAATTAGTGGCTAAAAGTTAGGAAAAATAACAGAAATTTATCTCTATGTTGAGGGTTTGAAGTGAATTTGTCTATACTTACTCCTTGGATTCATCTTTTCTAATTTATTTTCTTATTTTCAATGCTATTTCCTATTGCAGTTATTAGGCACAGTGAAAACTCAGTGGTAAATAATAAATGTTCCCCTATCCAGACAGAATTTTTCTCACTAAATAAATAAATAAAGACACGTACTGAGGAGAACACATTTGATCATATTTCATCCCAAAGTCACTGATATTTGCTTTTATTTCTTCATTCTTACCTTCTCGTGCCCTTTGCTTTACTCAAGGAATAAAAGTGAGCCCACAATTCTGGGAGATGAGGCAAAATCACAGGCACTGCCCCTCTGATCCAATTATTATATATATATGTGTGTCTCTGTTTCCACCAGGCTGGAAGCTGAAAGAGAAATGAACTTGCTGAATTTTTAATGTTGTATTTGTTTATATTCACTTTAGATCTTTTTCACACATTTCTAAATGCTGCCATAACTACAGAAACAATTTTTCATTTCATGTCCATAATTTCCATCATAGGAGGAAAACTCACTGATGAATTTCCCAATATTATCTATTTCTCACTGCACACCTTTGGGAAATTACAAGCTTCATTTTCAACACATGAGAAATGGTGAGAATGCATTCTTAAAGCAAAATTAAATATTGCCCTCCAGAATTCTGTCACCCTTTTATTTTCTGATTCATGTTTGTACAAGTTCATACTCAAAGGGGTAGTACATCTAAAAATAAACAAATAAGCTTGCCGTGTGCCTGTAAACCCAGAGACTGATAGATGCATGCATGATGCAAACTCAGGAAATATGACTTAGCACTTACAAAGGCATAAGAAAATCATTGCAAACTTCTGAGGCTAGAGTTTATCAACCATTTAGAGGAGCAACAATTCCATGACTAGAGGATAGCCCGCTGAGATTAGGATTATGCACTTTTGAATGAGATACACTTTTCTGATTAATCCTCGAACTTTCTCCGTGGAAATTCAGAATGGTTGAGAAATTCTCCTCGAGGCTTTTCTGCCCTGTTACATTGCATGAAGAAAGTACTGGTGGGGCACTGCAATCCCAGCAGTTTGGGAAGCTGAGACAGGAGGATTGCGAGTCCAAAGCCAGCCTCAGCAAAAGCAAGGTGCTAAGCAATTCAGTGAGAACATGACACTGAAATACAAAATAGGGCTGGGATGTCATTCAGTGGTCCAGTGTCCCTGAGTTCAATCCCTGGGAGAGAGAGAGAGAGCAAGAGAGCAAGAGAGCAAGAGAGAAAGGAAGGAAGGAAGGGAGGGAGGGAAAGAAAGAAACGGGAGAGAGAGAGGAAGAAAGAAGAAAAAAGGAAGAAAAGAAAAAGTATGGTACTATTTTTCTAAGTTCCAATAGAGTACTACAAAATCACAACCAAATATCAACTGGGTAAGACTGTCAGATATTACTCTTAAGGTGTTAATATCCAGTAACATTCATTTGTGTTCAACCTCAATATTTTCTGGTAGGAATTAAATATTAGTTTTGATATCTATGTCTAACAGTGACATGGCTCATGGTTCTATTAGACTACTATGCAACTTTGTTTCATAAATATAATAAAATGCCCACTGATTAGACTGTGTAGACTGTACAACCAACAAGAAACTCTTCAGGTCTGTTTTATACACAGAGGTCTAAAATAATATCAGCAAGGAAAATAATATTTCACTGTATGTTCAGGAAAGTGTAGAATATAAAACATTAAAAGCTAAAAAATTAGACCAAAGCAATCAAAGGAATATGAATAGGAAAAAAAAATTTAAACTATCACTGTTTGCTGATGACTTGATTCAATATTTAGAAGATCCAAAAATTTCCAAAACAAAATTTCTAGAACTAAGAAATGAATTCAGAAAAGTAGTAGGATGTAAAATCAGTACTCATAAATCTAATGCATTTCTATTCATAAATGATGAATTCTCTAAAAGAGAAATTAGGAAAATTACCCATTCACAAAAGCCTCAAAAAAAATAAAGTAAAATTATTGGGAATCAATCTAACAAAAGAGGTGAAAGACCTCTACAATAAAAATTATGGAACACAAAAGAAAGAAATTAAAGAAAACCTTAGAAGATGGAAAGATCTCCCATGTTCTTGGATAGGCAGAATTGATATTGTCAAAATGGTCATGCTACCAAAAGCATTATACAGATTCAATGCAATTCCAATTAAAATCACAGTGATATGCCTCAAAGAACAGAGAAAAAACCATGAAGTTCATTTGGAAAAGTAAGACACCCATAATAGCCAAAGCAATCCTTAGCAGGAAGAATGATGCAGGAGGTATCACAATACCAGACCTTAAACAATACTACAGAGCAATAGTAACAAAAATGGCATGGTATTGGCACCAAAATAGATAAGTAGACCTATGGTACAGAGTAGAAGACACAGAGAGAACCCACATAAATACAGTTATCACATCCTAGATAAAGGTGCCAAAAACATGCAATGGAGAAAAGGTAGCCTCTTCAACAAGTAGTGCTGGGAAAACTGGAAAGCCATATGTAACACAATGAAATTAAAACCCTTATCTCTCACCCTGCACAAAACTCAACTCAAAATGAATAAAGGATCTAGGAATTAGACCTGAGACCCTGCACCGAATAGAAGAAAAAGTAGGCCCAAATCTTCATCATGTCAGCTTAGGACCAGACTTCCTTAACAAGACTCCCAAAGCACAAGAAATAAAACAAAAATCAATAAATAGGATGGATTTAAACTAAAAAGCTTTTTCTCAGCAAAGTAAACAATCAATAATATGAAGAGAGAGCCTACAGAGTGGGGAAAAAAATCTTTACCACAAGCACTTCAGATAGAGCACTAATATCCAGGATTTATAAAGAACTCAAAAAAACTTAACACCAAAAATCCAAATAATCTAATCAATAAATGAACAAAGGAACTGAGCAGACACTTCACAGAAGATATACAATTGATCAACAAATATATGAAAAAAATGTTCAACATGTCTAGTAATTAGTGGAATGTAAATCAAAACTACCCTATGATTTCATCTCATTCTAATTTGAATGGCTATTATCAAGAATACGAGCAACAACAGGTGTTGGTGAGGATATGGGGGAAAATGTACACTCATACATTGCTGGTGGGGTTACAAATTAGTACAGTCACTCTGGAAAGCAGTAAGTACATTCCTCAGAAAACTTGGAATGGAACCCCCATTTGACCCAGCTATCCCACTCCGTGGCCTATATATACCCAAAAACTTTAAGTCAGCATACTAAAGTAACACAGCCACATGAATGTTTATAGCAGCTCACTTCACAATACCTAGACTGTGGAACCAACCTAGATGCCCTTCAATAGATGAATGGATAAAGAAACTGTGGTATATATACACCTTGAAATACTACTGAAAGAAGGATAAATTGGAATATTACATAAAGAAGAACAACATTATGACATTAGCAGGTAAATGGATGGAGTTGGAGAATATTATGCTGTGGGTCATACTGAGGAGCTGGAAACTTGACAGTTGCAAGAAGTAGAAACTTAAGCTGATTGGAGAACACATAAATACTATGATTGGTCCTGCTGGGGTGGTGTGAGGTGGTGCGGGATTTCATTGGTTCCTAAACAAATAAAAGGATTCTGCAATAAACGATTCCTCAGACACTTGCTCCTGGTTGTGCTTACCCCACTCCTGTTATCTGCTCATGACTCTGAGTCCTTAACCCCCCATTGTGAATGCCCTCAGGACCCACAGGTGCAACATGCTACATGAAATAAGCCTATCCCAAAAAAACAAAGGCAGAATGGTTTCTCTGATAAGGGATGCTGATACATCCCAGTGTAGGGGGTGAATGGGGTAAGGGAATAATGGAGGAATGTTGGATTGCGTAGAGGGAAATGAGAGGAGGAGAGGGGACAAGGGGAAGGAAAGATGATGGAATGAGACAAACATCATTACTCTATGTACATGTATGATTACACAAATGATGTGATTCTGCATTGTGTACAACGAGAGAAATGAAAACTTGTACTCCATTTATGTAGAATGAATCAAAATGCATTCTTCTGTCACTATAACTAAATAGAACAAACAATTAAAAACACAGCTAAAAATTGAGTTGTTTTTTTCTCATGTGTTTCTAATCCTTTTCACATGGCATGGTTTTCACTATTTGAAAACTTCTAAATTCTTGGCCCTTTAGCAAAATTTACACATGACAATAAACTATTCTTTTAACATTGTAAACAAAGATACATGAAATTCTATATAAAAAGAGATTTTCATTGAAAAATCATATTTTCATTATGTTGTATCTACTTTTCATTTTTGGTTTTCCTCATGAACATTTAATAATTTATGCAGGAGTCTTTCAATTTAATGGGAAAAAAACCAGACTACTAAATAAATTTGGGGGGTAAACTTGCTAGAAAAAGATATTAGAACAATTCAGATTATATATGAATAGCATTTATAAAGAGGAAAACAGAAAAAGAAAATAAGAAAGATAATGTGCTGATACAGCCTCTGCTTATGTATTGGATAAGATATATGGATATAAAAACCAAAGAAGCAAAAATGTATCATCTCACTAATTTAATTATATGAGAATTTAAAACAATTCATTGGAAATATGTAAACTCCCAAATAGAAAATAAAAATATAATTAATAATACATTTATGTCTCTAAAAGCTAAATACTAATATCCTTAATGTGTGAAGAACCCATAACTACAGTTAAGAAAATTTTAAATATCTCATAAAAAGATGGAGAGCAAGCAAGAGGAATAGCAGTCAAGAACATAAGTGGCCAACAAAAAAAAATGCAAGTGCACTCAAAACCAATTAAGTGAACAAAAATTAAAACATAATTTTTTCATTTTATCAGCAATAATAAAATTTTGATGATGGGCAGTAGTTTGGAAAGTCACCTAGCACATCTCCAGAATATATGTGTATAAATTGACAAAATATCAAAAGGTGAAACTTGACTCCATAATTCTGTTTCCATAAGTTTATCCTAAATTTAGGACAGAAGCAAAGTATAAGACTGGGTTTAGATTTTTATTGAAAAACCATTAACATCATGCAAGTGCATAAATAAAATAGTGGTTGAATAAATCACTTTATATTCTGAATGCAATGCAGTCACACTACAAAACTGAGTTCTATGTACTCGCACGTAGCAAGAGATATAAAATACACTATCTAGCACTGAAGGCAAGTTGAGGGGAGATTTAAAAATTGCAATAGCAGCATTTGTTTAATAGTCACAATACTTGATTTAAAAGTAATCTGTGTCATTTAATGTATTTAGAGCAAATTCCATACTCGTTTGACTCAGATTATTTCCATATAGAATAGAAATATCAATAAGATGGCTGAAAAAGGGATCCTGAGAAATAAGTTTGAATGAGGAAAGTATTTATCCCATTGTCTTGGTCTATTCAATAAATGTGAGATGATATTATTATATCAGTCAAAATACATTTAAATTTAAAACATATGCTCATTATGGTTGCTACTAAGATATTATGTGAAGGTGGAAATAGAAGTAGGATGGAGAAAGGATTCAGGATTTTAATTTCACTTAGTTTTATATTCTGTGCAATTTTAACAATGGAAACAAAGTGCCTCAATAGTAAATCATACATATATATCTAATTTAAATGCATCGTATCTTTCAAAATATTTATTCAGGACCTAATCTAAACAAGGAGGCATTCTGAACAATGTACAATATAAACAATACAAAATTTTCTTCACCTTTTTCTCACTTTTTTGATGTACTTAAAAAATTTAATTTACTAAAACTTCATATATGTGGGAGGCTAAAATTCTTGTTTTGTTCTAAGTTGAAGGTCATCTATAATGAATAGAATTATACATGAGAAGTCCTAAGTAATTGCAAATATCTTGCTATGGTTCTTTCATGTTCAGTCCCTAAAACTATTCTTTTGTATGATCTCAATATCAAATATTTCTATTCTAACATTTTTGCTCAAGAATAATTTCCTATCAATCTGCTGCTAAACTGTAAGAGAATCTCTCCTTGAAAGAAATATTTACAATTAAGAAATTCCCCCAAATTACCTTAACTTTATTTGACCTCTTTTGCATACCATTTCCTTTTTTTTAAAGGGCATAAAAACTCTGCCCTTCTAAAGGTTACACATTCTTTCAAGCTGAACCTGTTGCAGCATTTTAGAAAGGAAATCCCCTAAGGATATTCTGGGGTTTTTTTCTTCCACAATTTTTGGTGTTGCTCAATTCACAATAGCTAATAATATAGATAGTCCCGGGCACTCTTATCCCCACATCACTTCCTGGACAGAGTAAACAGACTTCTTGGTGAGTGCCTCCTCTGAGTCCAAGACCTAGACAGTTGGATAAATTCCTAATTATGATGAACACTCCAATTCTTTACATTAAGTATTGCCTAAGATTTCATTCTATTTCTTTGTTGTCCTTAGAATAGCCTCTAGATTAGAATTTGTTTGATCTTCTAGGGCGTTCAAGTATAAGATGAGGTGTAATGCCAAGATTCTCTTCTATTATTTGTCTATTTTTTTAATCATTCATGTATAGATTTCTTAGTGATTTGATGAAACGCCTATGTTCATTTTCTTACATGTTGAGATTTACATGTATAAATATTATGTTGTGAATATGACTAAATATTTGAATTTTAGGTAGGATTTAACCAAGGACAATTAAAAACTTCAGTGACTATCCTGCAGAATTTTAAATAAACTGAACAATTCAGCCAAGAGTTTCCTCCAAGGTTGTTCCTATGAAGAGTCAAAACTAATCCTTGCTCCTCAATATTAGTGATATTAGTGTCAATACTGTTTGCAAATCAAAATAATCAGACCTCTATGAAAAAATGGTTGATTCAAGGACTGGTGTAGAAGATACACCAGATGAGCCTGGAGCATATTGTATTTTTATTAACACACTCACACATACATGATGATGACTGGGTAACTAACAGAGTTCCCAATTGCCAACACTGGGATAATTCAAGCAAAAAATAGTGGTATTAGATTATCATCCAAAGTATAAAATAAATGCCCCTGGGCCTGTCTGTATTATAAAAATAGAACAAGGAATACATAAACACATTTGAGAAAAGATAGTTATTCAATGTATAGAAGATATTCAAATAATTATATAGAAACTTAGCCTTCAGGAGGGAAATATAGTTCCCCATTCCTTCTGGGACATCAGTACAAAAAGGGGAGATAAAGATTAACTTTACAGTAGAGAAAGATGACAAGCATAACTTAAACCAGGTGATTAAGTTCAATATCACCAGTAATGAACTGTACTTGTAATATGTACCTTAATAAGATGTGACAATGATTCCAATTTTTTTCCTGTGGTTTTCCTCCCCAAATCTAGACGCAATTGACCTCAGTTTAATAAACAACCTAACAAATTTGTGTTCTACAAACATTTGATCAATAGTCTCAAGTCTGACAAGATCATGAAAAAACAAGGAAAGTCCAAGAAATTGTCACGCCAAGAGAAGGATTTGGAGACTTGAAAAGTGAATGTGATGTGGTACACTGAACAGGACTCTAGAATGGAAAGCACTTTAGGTAAAAATTAAGAAAATCTGTCTAAAGTGCAAGTTTTGTCGATTATTCACCAATGGACCACACTAATGTCAGATGTTATTGATAAAGAAACTTGGTACAGAGCATATGGGAACACGAAGGAGTAAATGCTGAATTTTCCCATAAATATAAAACTTTTCTATCCAAAGTATGTACTTACTCCTTATTTTTTCTGTAAATATAAAACTATTCTGAATATCAATTACAGTTTTAAAATGTAATCCCTAAGAGAGGAAAAATAAATTCATCTTAGGCTTTCTAGACCATATCACTATCTTTAGAGAATATCCTAGTCTCTAATAGAGAAAAATAAATTTTATAACTGTCCTATGAACCTTATCAACCTTTTTTCTTATGGTTGTAGACTGGAGATAGCAGATTTAGTTAAGGAAACCAAAGGTTGGAAAGCAAAATGTACTTTCTCAGAATCAAAAGAACTTGCCAAGCATTTTGTGCTATCTTTTTCTTAGAAAAAGAAAAACTGAAGACCTAATTAATAACTCGAAGAGTTATTTGGAAAACTCAAGAACAGTAACATTTCTCTATGCTAGTTGAAACAAAGACATTTGTCAATATCTTAAATAAAAGGAAATAAAAAGGTGGGCTGGGGATATAGCTCTGTTGGTAAAGTGCTTGCCCTGCAAGCACAAGGCCCTGGGTTCAATCCCCAGCACCGTGAAAAAAGAAAAAAAAAAAAAAAAAAAAAGGAAATAAAAGGAACACAAGAAGAAAAATTCTTGCTCCTTTAGTAAAAAAGAAAGACTCAAAAGGGCAAATTACACACTATGGATTGGTGATATTCCTATATGGTAATTGTTCTTTTTTCATATTTTTAACTGTAGATGGACACTATATCTTTATTTTATTTTTTTAATCTGGTGTTATAAATGGAACCCACTACCTCACACATGTTAGGCAAGTGCTCTACTGCTGAGCCACAACCCCAGCTCTTGTAATTGTTCTTAATTGAAGTAAAAAAATCTTCCACGCGATTGCCAAAAGAGAACATCCCTTTTTATCGGACTCCCTATTATCAGCTCCACCAACATCCCATGATTCCTTCCTTAGAGAAAAGAGTTATTTCCCTTGTTGGAATCTTAAAGGATCCCAGCTTCTGCTTTGTCTTCAGCTTGTTGTTATCTCCTGAGACCCTTTGTGGGTTTTTACTAAAATTATTGATTTTACTCCTGTTGATTCTGTTGTGACAAGAACTATTTGCAAACCAGATGCTTCTATAAAGTGTGGATGGACAGATTCTTTCTGGAACCCCCATATTAGAGAAAAATCTCAGGTTTATAATTCAATAGGTATACATACTGACATCTCCTACTATTTCTCAGACCTTGAATATATCCTGCAATATACTCAGACTGAAAATAATTGAGGTGGGGAAGACATACAAGAAAAAGAAATTTTTTAGATCTCAATGGCCTATTATGCCCTTCCAAAAACTGGATAAATATCTAATAAAAAAAGGAAGGCTATTGAAGGATTATTGTCCATCATATGTGTATACTTCCAGTAAGAAGTATATATAGAAGTATTATATTGCATGTGGGCCAAATTTGATATTTTGCCTCTTTGTACAAATAAAATTTTATGAAACATAGTTATATTTATCCCTTTGTATATTCTCTAGGGTGGTTTCTGCCCTACCAAAGGGAAGATTGAGTAGTTGTACCAGAAACTGGGTGACCTACACAGCCACAGATATTTACTGTCTGGCCCTTTAGAGAAATATTTTGTTGATTTTTGATCACAGCTATGATGTTTCAGAAAACAGAAAGTCACTAGAAGATTGAATGCTCATCATGACTTTTACTAACACCTCACCATAATACAACGTAGAGTGTCTTAGTCACACTGAATACTTTGGATACTTAATTCCTATTTTTTTCTACATGGGCTGGCCCTTACAGAAACCTACAAAATTTGTTACTACTGATGTCCCACCTTGAAAAAACTCCATACGAACCATCTTCTGTAAGAAAAAGGATGTATTTCACCCTATCCTTGGTCTTACTAATTGCCTAAAATCAGTTTTCATATTCACAGATTAAAATCTGGACATGCTATAATAATTCACACTCAACAGGACAATATTCTAAGTAATTACAGACAAGAATTTCCACAACTCCTGAAAGATATCAAGCCACAAATTCAAGGGAGATTTTAACCTCTCACTAAATAAATATGAAGAATAATGATGCTTCATAGAATTTTAAATGTATGCAAAATTGAAAGACAAAATCATAACAAAAATTAAAGAAGTGCTATTAAATAGTTCTGATTTATAAACTTGAATAAATATTGAAATATTAATGAGTCATTAGTCATTAAAATTTTAGTCTCCTTTTTAACTTAAAAATTAGAAAAAAGCAAATAATGAATAAATTTTCAAAAGGTACAGTAAAGAACATGGAATACTTGTGATAAAAGGAAAAATAATAAATTACAATTCAAAACCTCAAAACAACAATAAATGGAGTAAAAATAAACGAATAAATAGATATACTATTGGAAAGATATTTCTGTTTTGTTTCCAACAAAAATTTTAAATAATAATTATGTTCTTTAAAAGGGACATACTGAATATAAGTTGTCAAAAGGACTGAAAATAAATTTATAGAAAATGATATATTAAGAAAACTCTAACCAAAAGGGAGAGATGATTGACAATTTAAGAAAAATCACATTTATATTCATGATAAAAAAGCTAATACTTGGACTGTGGATATAATTCAAATGATTTTATCTGTTGAATTCATATGGAATTATTTATAATAATTGGTAGAAAATTTGTATCCATGAAAATATGTATTACAAAAAATAATGGCACAACAAAGGATTAATATATTTGAAAAAGAAAGAAAAAGGATTACTCTGAGAAAGAAGAAACTAATGAAATAGATGACAAATATACTACAAAGAGGCAAGTACAAGCCTTCTATGAAAACAAAATTCTTTAAAAGACTAATTGAATCAATAAACCATTGGCAAGACTGAAAAATTTATTTTTCAAAGTGAGGGTACAGACAGGATAATCAGTTCAGAACTGGAAAGAGTATAGTACCACAGTTTCTAGGCATTTAAAAACATAAGAAGATATTATAAACCATTTTGTGCCATAAATTTGAAATTATATATGAACTACACCATTTACCAATACTCACACACAAGATTCTATTTCTCCTATTAACAGTCAAGAAATTCCTATTGGGCCAATTTTTCTGCACATAAAAACTATAAACTTAAGATAAAATATAAAAATCCACTACATATATACCCTGGAAAGCAATCAAAACCAGGCAAGTTCTGAAAAGTTCTCTACATTTGGAAAAATGTTAAGCATAAGAAGGGTATAGCATTTAAATAACATCAAATCAATTTTAGGAGAAAATTGTTCAAATTGGGTTAATTTTGAATAGCCCTAAACTCAAAGAATAGCTTCAGTTTATTTTTTAATCAACAGAAATATATACAACAGAGTGTGGCAAATTCATGGAATAGGAAAATACTTAATGATAAAAATTATATATCCATATATATGTACACCAAACAGTGGAATGAAGTCTCACATAACGAGTTCAACCTATATATCTGCATGTATATAAGTTTCTAGAACACAAACACACACACAAAAAAAACTAACATTGGAACTAAAAAAACAGAGCACTTCACATTTTCTTCCTCTAAGTTGGTCTTGTCAGGTATGAGTGGATATTTTAGGGTGAATATAATATTAAATATCTTGAAATAAATTTGTTACCAGTATATATCAAAAGTCATTGCATGTAAAATTAGAGCTTGTACATTTCAATTTGTGTAGATTTTATTTAAAAATCATAAATGAGACTCAAACTGGTCAATGACAGGCTTGCTGAAATTTTTAGGAGTGAAAATATGAAAGTATAAAAATGACTGTGAAATATATCCCAAACTAAGATGGTTTGTGGGCTGCATAGTAGGATGAATACATGAAATGACATGTAAGAAGACACATGGAGAAGAGAGTTGAGGGGAATCTAAGTAGAAATTGTACAGATGATCACTGTACAGGGCTTTCAATTTATTTATCCTTAAACATTTTCACTAGACATTTTATAGGAAAAGACACAGAAATGTAGAAAGTAAAATAACTCTATAACAATTTTTGAACTCATAAAAAACTCCCCACTTTGTGTTTTGAATATAAGTTAATCTTTGAAAGCTCAGGAGAAAAGGTAGAAATGATCAGAAATGAAATGATTATAATATGAAAGCAGTAACCCAATCAGTGGATGAATCCATTTGGCGAATTTGAAAGGACTATTGTACAGGTTGATTACTGTAGGCAGATGGGAGTGGCTGAAGGACATGGGTCAGAGGGGTGTGCATTTGGGGTTTATATCTTGTCCCTGTCTTCTTCTCCCTCTCTTGCTCCTCCTCTTCTATCTTCCCTACCCTCCCCTTCCCTCCCCTCCCCTCCTTTGCCCTCCACTCCCCTCTCTCTCCCTCCTTCTTGGCTTGCATGAGCTGAGCAGAGCAACTTTCCTCTGTTACCTTCCCACCATGATGTTCTGCCTCACTTTGGCCCAGAACAATGGATCCAGTTGACTAGAGATTTAACCTCTGAAACTGTAGGCCTATAATAAACTTTTCTTCCTTTACGTTGTTCTTGTCAGGTATTTTAATCTTAGCACAAAAAACTGACTAACACCCTCCACAAAGAAAACTCAAACTCTATATGGCCTATTATTCGGGTCTCTCAAACATGTCAGTTATAATAATCTACAATCATACCTGAAGACTTCAACATCCATTCTATAATTGATAGAACAATGAGACATAAAATCATCTGGGATATAAAACTTAATGAAACCATCAACCAAAAGGACATAAACAACATTTATACAATATACCACTTAATATTAACAGAATACAAAGTCTTTTTATGCACCCAAGGAACATGACTATATCCTGGGCCATAAATCAAATCTCAGAGAATTTGAAACAACTGAAATTATACACAGTGTATTCTCTAATCCCAATAGAATTGAACTATAAATCAATAACACAAGATAATCAAAACATCACCCAACACTTGAAAACTGAAGAACAATGTTTAAAACTACCCAGACATCAGAGGAAGAAGTCTCAAAGGAAATTTTAAACTACATTGCAATGAATGAAAATAAAATTCATTCTTTGAAAATTTGTGGGACACAACTAAAGCATACTGAAAGGTAAGTTATACCTCTAAAAATACAATAAAAAAGAGGAAACTTCTTAAACCTAAACTCCCACATCGAGAACTCAGATTGAAAAGAGCTGGACAACCCAACAAAAGTATAAGAAATGATAGAATAATAGCAGCTTAGCATGCAGCTTAGTTGCATCCTCAGCACCATAAAGGAGAAAGGAGAGAGAGAGGGGAAAGAGAGAGAAAGAGAGAGAGAAAGATAGATCTATAATAAGCAGAAACCAATAAAATTGAAAACACAAAGTGCAAGAGGGAAGACATAAATTACCAATATCTGCAATGAAACAGAGGATATCACTGCAGACCTTGCAAACAGAAAAACAATAATAAAGGAACTCTACAAACTACAAACACAATTGCACAAACAATAGTACACCCATAGATATGATGACTAATGAATGGATCAGTTCCTCAAAAGTCAAGAAGTATCAGTCAACATGGAATCAACTATTTGAATAGCTGGATAGTTATTATGGGAGTTAAATTCCTAAATTAAAAACATCTAAACAAATCTTCAGGAACAAATGATTTCACTGTAGAAGTCCACTAAATATTTTGAAGAAGTAAAACAAACTATACAAAATCTCTCCCAGAAAATATGGATAAACTTCCTGATTCATTTTATAGAGTTATTATTACCCCATACCCAAACCAGACAAAAAAAGACAACAACAAGCCAATATTCAAATGAACATCAATTCAAAAATCTTCAACAAAATATTAGGAAAGAGAATTCAATAATATATAAAAATAATTAAATACATTAATCTAATGAGGTTGATTCTCATGATGCAAGGCTGGATTAAGGTCTAAATGCAATGAATAAAATGCATACAATAAAAAATAATATGGAAAACTCAGATGATCATATCAATTAAAGAAAAGCTTAGAAAAATGTTTCCACACTTATTCACAATAAAATTCTGAGAAAAAAATGAATAGAAACATTCTTCAACATGATTTTAAAAGCATTTGTGAAAAACCTACAATTAATATTACATTTGATAGTTAAAGGTTGCTGTCCACCTAAGGAGCAAAACAATCTCTCTCTCTTCTGTTTGGAATTTTTATTTCTTTTGGTCATCATTTTTGTTCTGTTCGGTTTTTTGTTTATGGCTTTTTCATAAAACATTTTATTACACATATTTACAGTTTTAATCATAATATATCATGATAAATGTATTTTTTAACCATTTTTACATTTGGATCTTCATAATAATCATTTCATTAGTTTATAGTTAAAGAATTTGATGCATAGGGATCTTGAGTGACTTATTTAAGGTTACACACACTCATATGCGTAGAGTAGAATCTATTATTTATTTTGAACCATTTATTTTTATTGATTCTTTTAAATAATACATTATATTAGGATTCATTTTGACATAATTATAAAGCCATGGAATATCATTTGCTCTAATTCAATCCCCAGTACTTTCCTGCCCTCTCCATTCCCCTGGTTCCATTTGCTGTACTCTACTTATCTTTCTGCTATTTACTTACAGTTTTTTTAAAGGATGCCTTGTGAATACATATGTCTCTTATCATATTCATTCAACAAGGTGCTGGAATTTATAATCAGCAATAAACAAAGAAAAAGGAAAACAAAACAGAAGAAAACAAAAATTATACAGATTGCAAATGAAGAAATACAATTATCTTCATTGCTGATGAGCTATTATCAATGTAAATATTTCAAGAATTGTATTTGTTTTAGTCAGTTTTTTTTTTTTTTTTTTTTTTTTTTGCTACTGTGACTAAAATAACCTGACCAAAGCACCTGTAGAGGAGGAAAGTTTATTTAGGGGCTCACAGTTTCAGAGGTCTTAGACCATACAAGGCTGGGTCCATTCAAGGTGAGGCAGAACATCATGATAGAAGAGTGTGGCTGAGGAAACCAGCTGACATGATGAACAAGAAGCAGGAAGAGAGAGTCTCTACTTGACCAGATACAGATATATACACCAAAGCCATGCCATAATTCCCACCTCCTCCAGCCACACCTTATTTTCCAAAAGAAGAATAGACTGACCAATTGCAAAACTTATTGTTTATCTATAGTGATCAATTTGTGTGCTACTGTCAAAGAGAATGAACACATAAATCAATGGGAATAAAACAGAAGAACCAGAAATAAACTTACATGTATATGCCCATTTGATTTTTTAAAAAGCCCAATTGGCTTTTCAGAACAACTCAAGGGAAGAGAAAAAATTCCTTCTCAACAATTGATTCTGCAGTAATGTACACTCAGTGCTGAAAACCAACCCACAGAAAATAAACACACACTCCTGAAATCAAACAATATATACAAAACTGACTTGGATCACAGTAGTACAAAGGTAACAGTATAAAACTTTTCAGTAAATAGTATGGGACTCAATTTACCAGGTATAGAGTTAGATAAATTTTAGATTTGACACTAAAAGTACAATCCATACAAGAAAAACTTGATAAAATTTTAATAAAGTGTATTTTATAAAAATTTAAAACTTTTACCCTGAAAAAACCATGTTAGGAGATTGAGAAGATAATTCTAGGAGAAATTACCTACAAACCAAAGTATTGGTATTTAGAATTTAACTCAAAAAGTTGATAGTGAAAGAAAACCAATCAAATTAGAAAATTAGCACTAGAACAGATAAGAGCAGGTATTTCTCTGAATAGGTTATAGAGATGACAAATAAACATGTGAAAAGATTTTCACTGTCCTTAACCATCATCAAAATAAAAATTTTAACCACATATTTATCAGATCAACTAAAATAAGAAAAAAGACATAGTGCCAAACACTGGCAAGACTGTGGAAAACCTGAAGGATTTATACCTTGCAAAATGATTTAATCCCTGTGGAAAGGGGTTTGAAATTTTCCTTGAAAACTAAACCTGCAACTAACATACTACCCAGCAATTGCACTCCTAAGGTATTTGACCCAGAAAAATGAAACTTCATCCCCCAAAACTGCACACAAATATTTGTAGAAACATTATTTATATTAGTGAGAATTTTAAACAACCAAAATGTATTTTAACCAGTGCACATCTAAGCAACCTAAAGTGTATCCATAAAAGGGAACGTTATTCAGCAATAAGAAGGAAAATATCAATATACACCACAACCTGATTGAATTGCCAGAGTTTTATTAATGAGAAAGCCAATCCTAAAGATTGCATTTTGAATGAATCCATTTGTATAAAATCTTAGGTATAACAAAATTATAGAAATGGAAAATTGATTAGTGGTTTCTAGAGAAGGAATTTGTTGTGGCTAGGAAAGGGCAAAATGAGAGAAGTTTTGATGATCAAGATACTCTTTTTCTTGGCTCTCAATGCATTGTACAATGTAGCAAATACTGGGATGTTTCTTGTGCAAAATTTGCTGTGGAAAAAGTTCTAAATTATTGGAACGTGTATTATAAGAATTTGAAAGAGTTGAATCAAAGTATTTAATTAGAAATAATGATATTAACATCCTGGTTTTTATTGAAACTATAATTGTTTTTAAGATAATATCATCTGACAAAACTAGATAAAGAATATCAGAGACAGTTTCATGTTTTTCCTTCTATGTGAATGTGAAAATAAAATTATCTCAAACTTAAAAATTTAAAAATGTTTGTGAATAATGCATAATTATATAATAGTTCAGATTTTATGTAATTGATGCTAAGTAAATATTTTGATTCAAGTCAAAGTTTTGTTTTTCTCAAATTCTTATAAAATCATGTTGCAATGATTCACAATTGTTCCCCAGAATTAACTGTGCACTGAGGAATATCCTGATATGTGCTGCATCACACAATAGTGTCTCATAATGATAAGAAAATTATTTTTAAAATTAAAGTTTGCTATATTTCATGATTTGAAAAACTCACTCTGAAGTGTGCATATGCATTATAGTTTAAAAATATTTTTATTATATACTAAGGAGTTTATTATCATTCATACATTACCTGAGTTCCATACACTAAATAAAATTACATAAAAGTAAATAACATAAACATGTATGTCCTTGAAAATTCTGTCACTATTAACATAAAATGTGCAAGATCCAGAAGACAAGACAAAACAGGATTACAATATTTGAGTTCCTGAAATCTGTTTTTAGAATAAATTAATCTACAGAATATCCAGATAGAATTTGGACAAACAGTAGTAAAGAATTATGACAAAATGTACTGCAAAATACCTGCTGATCTAGGACCTATACCATATGGCTGGTTCTGAACATAATGTAGATATTATCAGAGTTTTTTTTCCCCCCTTTGGCAAGTTTACTGATAAAAAAAGAGTATTCACTAATAGGAAACACTGCACTAAGGAAATCTTTTATTCAAAGTTTACCCAAGGAATTAAAAGAGATCTGGTTTAGATATAGATATATATCTAATATAGATATATAGATATAGATATCTATATATATAATGTATATGATATATACACAATATATATCATATGTCACTATATATCATGTCACAATATGTATCATGATATATGATATTACATGATAATAAAATTCTAAGAAGATTTAACATTTTTAATTAGGCAAGCTTTCCTTATTGTCTTCCATTTTTGAAATGTTTCTCATAAATAGCAATAAATGCAAAATGCATTTGACTCTATTCTGGTGTATCAAAAACAAGTTAATATATGTTTAGTAATATTATAAGCAGACTACAGTGATTCTGTTATCACTTTTTCAAGATGACTTTATGAAAGTTGCTCCACTTCATTTATAACCCCTACTTCTACCCTTACCCACACTGCACTTTTTTCTAACCCTTCACTTTACACAGCTCTTCCATGCTCTGGAATCTTTCTATTTGCCATTTAATTTTCCTGAAACATATTTTTTAGATCTTATATTTGCAGGGAACCCTTCTTTTGATTTTCTCTCCAAAATATAACTGTTATTTTCTATTCTCTTTTTCTACTTTGACTTTCTTATTGGCACTTGTTGCTTGGTATTATATCATGTACTTTTTACTTCTATGTCTTTTTCTTTTTTTTTTCCTTAAAATAAATGCTACATGAAAGGCAAGAATTTAATCTTTCTTATGTGTGATATATCCCTTTTTTGAAAACAAACACAATTAGTAAGTGCTTATTAAACATTCTCTGGGAACAATTGTGAAGAAGAATACAAAAGGGTCCTGGAAAGAGTGATTAAAAGAGAAAAACAAAAGAGGAAAATTTTTATTACAGGCAGATGTAGCCCTTCACATATTTAGGTATGCCTTAAACTAAGTAAGCATGATAAGACCAAAAATAAAAAACCTGAGACAGTCAAATGAGTAAAAATTCACCTGTATATGTGATATGAAATCAGTATGTCAAAGAAACATCCACACACCCATGTTCATTGTAGCACTTTTCAAAATAGGCAAAAAAATGGAAATAAGTCCATAAACTAATGAATAGATAAAGAAATTGTGGTATATACATACAGTGGAATGTTATTCAGTCAGAAAAAGAATGAAATTTTGTCCTTTTTGTGATTGATGGAATCAGAGAACATTATGTTAAGTGAAATAAGCCAGGCAGAGAAAGACAAGTGGCTCATGATAACATATGTGTAACCTAAAAAGGTTGATCTCATAGAAGTTGAAAGGCTCCAGAGGCTGGGTGGATGGTTGGTGAATGAAGAAAGGAAAAGTTGATCAAAGGGGAATAAGTGATAATTTGGTAGGAGCAGAATGATCTAATGTGCTATTGCATATTAGATCATAAGTAGCATAACTATAGATAACAGTAAGGTACTGTACAGTTCAAAAAGCTATAAGAAAGGATGATGAACAATTTTACCATAAACAAATGATAAATGAGGTAATAGATGTATCTAAATGTTACACAATGTGTGTACAGGTCAAAATATTATATGGTACCCAATTAACATGTACAAGTTTATATTTTAATGTATTGACTAAAAATAAATTATTTCTTAAACTTCACTTTCATGAAAAAATCCAAAAACTCAAAACATCCAGTAACTAAAACATATAGGGTGTATCTTACTGATTGATTATTTGATTGATTCATTATCAGATGGTGTTTCAGTCTGTAAGAATTCAGCGAGAACCATAAATCATAAACAGGAAAGTCACATAAGTGACACGTCTCCCTGACAACATCCAACAAAGCCATGCTTTCAATTTTTGCTTATTTCTGTTCTTTGCTGTCTGCCCCCTCCTGAATATGAACAAGAATTCTTACTCTATCTAAAACCTCTACTGAAGTAATCATGGCTCTTGGTTATTTACTTGCAGCTTTGAGGTGAGGAGGTACTCATTTTTCATAATGGCTCAGAATTTATCTCAGCTTGCATTTATTCAAAACTTGGACAGGAATTTCCTGTATTCTTTTCATGTCATCACCTCTAGATAATGATAAATTTGATAGGATGATTCAGAATACTAAAGTAATCATGAATTTGAAGTTTGGGGAGAGATTTTTAATAAGACCTCTCCCCTCTACCCCGACTCAGAGTATTCGGAACTGAACTCACGGGTGTTTTACACTGTAGAACATCCTAGTCCTTCTTACTTGTATTTTGAGACAGGGTCTCCCTATGCTGCCCTGGCTGGTGTTGACTTGTATTCCTCCTCAGGTAGCTGGAATACAGGTACGCACCACGGCATACAGCTCATTCTCTGAAACATACCTTGACCTTGCCATTATTGTTGGGCCTTTATATAATATTTTATGGCAACTCAAGACATTTCTTAGCACTCTCCATGTAAAGTAGTGATATTTAATCTCAGTTCTGGTACTCTATGAACCCTTGAAATGACATGAAAAACACAGTGTCACGTAGTTGTATACATTGAGACACTGAGAAGATTTGCAGGCTTTTTCAGGTTACCCTCAGTGCTTAACTCAAACACATGGAATATGTTTTTAACAGTGTCATGATTGTCATCCTAAGGTAAATCTATTCGAGTAGACTCCAGTGCAGACAGCATTGATGTGAATGTTTTAATTAGGTTTTATGTTTTTCTTCAACATAAAACCATTGCCTGTCCAGCACTCCCGAGCATTGAACAGTAAACCCACAATGACTCACAGGGGATGAGAAACCATCAAATAAGCCCCAATACATGTGCTAACAGTTCCAGATAATGTTAACATTACATGGTTTACTGATACGAATTTAAGATAAATTAATAAAGTGAAAATTCAAATACCAATTTTATTTAAATATTTAAATCTTTTCTCTAAACATATCTTGTACAGAATTACCAGAATTCTTTGTTGATATGTGAAGTGTGTCATCTAAGGTTTTTATTTATTTTTTTACTTTATTTATATTTTTATCAGACAGTGTCATTTATTATTGCAGAGTTAGAGACCAAGGCCACAGTGCTGTTAAACATGCCCCCACACCCCGACCCTGTTAAAAAAAAAAAAAACCAGAACAAGACAAAATATCACAGCTCAAGCTGAACAGTGAACAAAGAGTGGCTCCAACAAAAATAAGACAAACACAAGACACAATATCTCTGCATAGAGATATAAAAATTGACAGGGTCCACAGGAAAGCCATCATGCTATGTCAACAAGGACACTGAACCAAGGGCATGAGGAGATCCAGACAGCTGCCACGTCCAGCCAGATCTCCCAGGGCTCTGCTGCAGGACCAGGGGATGCCAGGTCTGGAAGTTCAGGCCACCGGGTGTGCTTTCGTTGGGGAAGAGGCCTCCAGGAAAAGAGGGACAGAGGGAGAGGGTTGGGAGCATCTAAGGCCTCCAGTGCCTAAGATAAAGAAGACAGCCAAGAGCTTCTTCCTCGCCAGAAAGAAGGCCCCTCTCTGGACAGAGTTTACAGCCCTGGGAGCCAGCATGCTTGCAGTTGAAAGGCATAAAACCCATGGTACCCGTGGCCACCACGAAGGTGAGAGTAAGGACCAATAAGATGTGCAGAGTCTGGGAATTTCTGCTGAGCAAGGGCTTCCCTCTGGGAGTCTGCAAGAATGGAGCCTTGCACCTGGCTGCTAGCACAGTGGTGAAGACCTGCTGTGAGGGCTCTGGTCCTTTGGGCCCTGAATTTGCAGCTCCTGCAACTCCTCAAACCGCTGAATGTTGAGCAGGAACTCAGACTGGGCCTCTTCGATGACCCTCTACGTGACCTCAGGGATTAGCTCCAGTGTCCCTGTGTAAGCGTAGAGCTGCTTGAACTTGGTGGCGCTGGTGATGTTGGGGAAGGTGAAGAAGGCCAGGTTCTCACCAGAGCTGGGCAGGCCCAGGGCCTTCTGAGTAGTCTTCTTGAGGACCTGACCCTGGTATAGGTAGCCCAGGTAGCAAGTGTAGGCGTGGGCCACCAGCAACTCGGGCTTGGTGCACCCCACCTGCTGGAGCCACCCCAGGTAGTACTGCATGGCTGGAGTATAGGGAACGGCCTTCTGCCAGTGTGGCCAGTACCAGTAGGCCATGTCCTGCTTCAGGGCAGCCCTGCGGTGTGGCTCCTCCCAGAAGTGGAGGGAGTCATAGACGGGGTTGTCCTCTTTCACCTGAACTCTTCCTCCAGGGTCACATAAACCTGGTACAAGGATGCCATCAGCAGCTTGAAGTCCTTTTGTGTCACCTGGATCTTCTACAAGTTGCTCATGACACAACATTCTATGCCTGGGTGTGAACCTCCTTGGTGACCTCCTTTAAGGCTTTGGACAGATCCTGGGGCATGCGGTGGTGCTGTGGGCAATCCATGGCCAGAAGTGGCTGGCAGGGGTGGCTCTGGCTGTTTTGGAAGGAGCAGGCAGAGGTGGTCTGTTACATATCTTTATTTTTTGTTTTGAGACAGGGTCTCACTAAGTTACTGAGGGCCTCACTAAGTTGTGGAGGCTGGCCTCAAACTTGTGATCCTCCTGCCTTAGCCTCCTGAGTTGTTCCTACAGTTATTAAACTGAGGGTAATAAAGCCTTTCTACTAAATCAAATAAGGAAAATATTATTTGGTTTTTGTAAATATGATAGCATGCACCAGGAAAAACAAAACTGAAAAAGAATACTATTCACATGTTAGAATGGCTATTATCAAAAAAGATGAAAGACAAGAAGTGTTGACAAGAATGTGAAAAATGAGGAACACTTGTACATTATAGGTGGGAATGTAAATTAGTACAGCAGTTACATGTGGAGGAATGAATATAAATGTCCTTCAAAAAATTAAAAACAGAACTACTATATCATGCAACACTCCAAATTCTGGGTATATATCCAAAGGAAATGAAATCAGGATGTTGATGTGATATCTGCACTCCCATGTTAATTACAGCACTATTCACAATAGTCAAGGTATGATATCAACCAAAGTGTCCGTTTTCAAATGCACAAATGAAGATCATATGGAATATATACAGCATAGAATACTATTAATTGAAAATGAAGGAAATTCTGTCATTCTCAACAACATGGATGAAGCTGGAAGACATACTGAGTAAAACAAGCTAGGCGAATAAAGCCAATATTATGTGATATCATTTATAAGTGGTATCTAAAATATTTTAACTTATAAGAATTATAGCTGCAAGGGACTATGGTGGAATGAGGAGGGGGAATGTTGGTCAAAGAATACAGAGTTTTGATTACTCAGGATGAATAAGTATTGGTCACCTATTGTACACCATGATGACTATAATTAATAATAATATAAACTTGAAAATCACTAAGAGAACAGATCTTAAGTGTTCTGAAAAAAAAGAATATGAGATATGTTAATTATCTATACTTATATTAAAATATCACATTGTACAATGTGAATACATGTAATTTTTATTTGTCAATTTTACCTTAATAAAAAAGAAAACATGAGAATGAATGAGTGAAATCTTGGGCTTCTTTCTGTCTTGCAATGAATTTTCCACTTTTTCATTCGGTTACTTAGATGGAGATAGTCATTTAACTAACCACCTAGTTGAGTGCGTTAAGAGACTAATCAGGAAAGAAAATAATCATGGTGAGAGCTGTTGAAGTTTAGAATGAGTGTGGCAATGCATATATCCTGTCCATGTACAAGTATACAACAATGAACCTCATTTACATATATAATTATAAAACACAATAGTAACATTAACATTAATGGCAGGTTGATCAGTAGAGTATACCAAGCAGATCATGGGAAGTGGGGAGGGGAGGGAAAAGAAAGGCACTAGGAAATGATATTGGTCAAATTGTTATGTGCATGTAAGAATATGGCATGGTGAATCCCAATATTATGTATAATTATAATGCATCAATAAAAATTAAAAAGAGACTTTAAATTCCTTAAGGAAACAAGAGAATAATTATCTAATAGACATTCAGTAAGGAATGACATAGGTGTGATGAACTTCACCACAGAAAACTAAGGAAAGACTTTTACATAGTCATTGTGTGGATGTTTGTAGCAGAGTAATTTCAAAGGGCAATTCCCAAGAGACAGCAATATAATTCCACTGATGATTGCATTTCCTGAACTTTACTATCCAGCAGAATAGACTGTTTTGTTCAATAAGTCCCAACTATCCACTTAAGTAGATTCTTCACTCCTGTTAGGTTTTTTTTCTTCCCTGTTGTAAGAACTAGTGTATATCTCTAATAGAAATTAAGTTATTTTCTACTTGCTTTCATTTCAGATACACTAAGATTGTAGAATAAAATATAATAACCCAGCAGATGAGTAATTCCAAAAAGCTATGTGGTATAATACAATTGTCAAGGAAGAGAAGATTTTCAAAGTCAAATTGGAATATTGTAGGAAAGCCAGTGATTTAGAAGTGGAATCAGCTTTATCAAGCATCATTTGCCTAATCAATCAGAAATAAATTTTCAAGACAAAATGTATTTTCTGCAGTATTGAGAGCCTAAAAGCTATTTTAATTCGTGACCTATTTTCACATTTGTCTTCCATGCATTGGTATGAGGAGAGCCAACCAAAGGGAAATGGCAAGCACTGTAAGAGCTCTAGAGACAGAAGAATGCCAAATCCCAGTTGTGCTATCCCAGCTGAAGGGGTTCCCTATTCTCTAACCTCAGACTCATCATATTTAACATGGTATTTCAGACACTTTCAACAGAAAGACAGCAGTTTCCTTTTACATTTTGAAAATTATGTTAAGGCAAGGCTATTTAAAGAAAATAAACCTTCACTATGATTGCAAGTGAGGTAAGAATTCAGAGAGCTCAACCACATTTTTCACCAAAAAATAAAGATAGCTGAAGGCAAAATTCCATTTTCAGAATTTCTCCACAATTTTTACATTTTCTAAGCCAAAACAGCACACCTCCTTGTTTTTGTAGAATTGCAGTTATTATCTAATATTAGTTATAAATAAAATTTTAAATTTTTATTGGTTTAGAAAAACCCAAGTTTATTTAAACATACCTTAAAATAAAACTGATTTTATGGAAAAAATGACAAATTTGGGCTTTGTTTTCAGTTTGTATATTATATAGAAACATAAGTGAACAAAATATAAGAACTTCTAAGTAGGATGTATCTGCATATTGATAAAAGGAAACCGCACTCATATTGGGTTTAAGGATAAAAGCAAACAATTAATAAAAAGAGGATAGATGATAGATAAATGACTGAGAAAGCTGATCCAGCAGCAAGAAGAAGAACAAGAAACCAAATATGAGGTAAGAGAAAAAGGCTCATTTTGCATTTGTAGTGAAGCTTCATTTATGCTTTCTCAAAGATACCTTGTAGACTGATAAGAAAGGTGATCTGAATGATTCATGCTTCCTGTTTTTATATATTTAGCAAAATTTACATTGCATGTTACACTACAACACATTTTCTTGTTAAATATTAATACAGAAGTGTCTGAATGTTAATCATTTATTATGTTCACAATAGTTTATCTATTTCTTCTTCCTAAATTATTTAGAATAAAATCCTTCAAAGATTTTCTTTTGAAGGACTTTTAGTCTAGCAAAGCCATAAAACAGAGTTCATGGTCAATATCTGAAAGGAAATGATTGTGTTTCTCAATAGAGAAGCATCTTTAACATGGACTCTCAGAGAAGCATCAGTGCAGGTTGCAAATGGACAGCTGCCCAGAGCCTCTTGCAATCATTATGTACAAAAAAAGAAGGGAAATGTGAGCAGTAAATTTACTAGCTCTCTTCACAAAACTTAATCACAAAATTTTGACAATGAATTACATGGTAACATTTTTCTCTAGTTTGGGTAGGTCCATTAATTTCTGTCCACTTATTATTGCATTTAAAGATCACTTCCTGAAAGATTTTAAGAGAACAGTAGATCAATAAATGTCAACACCTCATATAAAAGGGGTATGATTTATTTCTGTACTTCATCTAAACAGATAATTGCCTAGAATCTAATGTGGACAAACTGGATTTCAAGGTAACTAGATCAGTCGGTTTTAAAATTATACATAGTTCAAAAGGTGAAAAAGCCAAAGGCATGCATTTATTGCAGAACCTTGGTATAAGATTGGTTTATAATCTTGATTTATTCTTATACATAAAACACCTTCACAAATACATCTAATGCCCTTTTATAAAACAAATGAGCTCCTCAGAGAAAATATAGGAGGAAAAGTCAGCTTTATTTTGCTTTTTAATATATCTCTTTAAAGAAATTCAGTCAATTAATTGGCTTTTTATTTTGGAAAAAGTAAAATAATATAGATACATGCTGGACCATAGATACCATATATATCTTTATGTGTAAAAAACTGATGTTCTTCCTTAGACACTAATTTTGCCCTTTTTTACTTTCAAATTAATTGTTTTATGAATCAGGAAACTAAGATGGAGAAAAGTAAAATTAATCATCAACAGACATAATTCTCTTACCTTCAGATTTTAAAAATATACTTAAAATAAATATCTATGATGCTAAGTAAGATCTCCAAGATAATATGTGAATGTGTCAAACTTGTTTTATTACAAATATGAAGTAAAACCAAGGAGAGTAACTACTGGTAACATGATTCCTATTTATTTAGAAATAAGTCAGGTGGTCACAAATATTAAATATATGATTCATTTAAGTACAAATCATAATTTGATGTGCCTAACACAATAGGAAATGTAATAAAGAACAAGATGTTATCTGTCATTTAGTATTGTAACTTTGGTCCAGATATACATTTCAAGCTTTTACCTTCAAATATTTATGCTTGTGAATTAACAGAGCAAGGCTGCACTCTGCCCTTTTATAGATCTTTTGAAATGAGAAAATAATGATCTTGCTCTTGATGACTTAACCTTCATTTATTCAGTCAAGTTCTTATACTTTATAGATAACACTGAGAATACATGGTACTTAGGGAAGTAGGCATTTTGGTTTTATCTTTGTTTGGGTTTGCTTTTCAATGCTCTGTAAATACTCCTTAGGAAATCATTGAAATAAATAAATAAATAAATTGAAGACAGAATTAGAAATCTGCAAACCTGCCTGACTAGAATTCTCTAACTGATTTTTGAACGATGTAGGCCCTAAAACTAGGATGGAATGCTCACAAGGTTGATAAATTCCTTCATTTTTTACAGTGTTTTTTTTTTTCTTTCAACTCACATTTAACTTAACTCTTCTATCGCCTTTCAGAGAGATTGTGAGTTGTTTTCATGAATATTGTGCATAACCTAAATCTTATCTGCTGGATACTTATGCAGTGGATAAGAGTGGAGCAATGATGTGAATCGGGCATCCTCGTCCTTAGGTGTTGAATGCCTCATCAACAACATAGTTATCAGACCCAGAACTGGCTTCCCAGAGAGTTATCAGCAGGACTGAAAACTTTTAGTTAGTTAAGAAGTACATACCTTTCTCAGACTGTGCTCTTTCCCCTTCTAGGGCTCCAAAGTAAAGGGTTTTTTTCTTGGGCTCACACTATATCAACCTTTGACATTTTTTCTCTGCTAAAAAGTAAAAAGGAAAAAAGAAAGAGAGAGAAAGAGGAGAGAGAGACTGAAGGCATTTTTATAACCATTTCCCTTTGAGGGAAAACCATGAAGCTTATTTGTTCCTTTAAGTAAAAACTCCATCTGAAATCTCTCCCAGATGATCATGTGTAAAGAATTATAATCGCTTTTATTTGGCATAAGTCTGTCATCAGAAGCTCTAATACTGGCATTGGAAGTATTCTGAAAATTTTAGACCAGAAATTCTTGAGTCAATACAATGAAAATTTTATCCTTTTGTGGCATTTGTTTTTCTCAAGTTGAAAGTTCTTTAAATATACATCCCAAATATAAAATATTGATGCACAACTCTGACATAGATTTTCACACCCAAATTGGCAATCATATTGCTATGAATGTATATATTAAATGTAGCTACATATAAACTACTTCCAGTGAAGTAATACTTGAAAGGAGAAAAAAAAGTTGAACGCACAAGTTGTCATTCCAAATGATGTTTAGCACAAAACACTGATTTTCTTTGTTGATTAATTTTGATAGCTCTTAAAAAGCGAACACTTTAAATTAGAATTTATGTAAACGTATGTACACAAAAAGGCACTAATATTTGCTCAGAACTGGTTTGGTATTTTGTTTTCATCTTGTGTGTATATGGCACAGACAAAAATGTGAATACTTTGTCTAATTTGGAAAATAAATCTCAACAGTAAGTCAACTCAATAAATACCCAACTCCAAAAGCAGGCAAAGAACAAACAATTTTAATATGGATTGGCACCCATGTGATTTTACATGGCATATGTCAGTCAGGCTGTTTCTGACATCAAAATATCAGGCTGCATACCTGTGGGCCTAGTCCAAGGGGAAGGGGTAAGAGAAAATGATATGAGTGATCAATCAGTCTCATTGCCAATGAATCTGATTCCTCCACTTCAATCAACACTGAAATTCTTTCATTATACAACATGCTCCTTGGGAGTGCATTGACAGATTTGGAGGACTAACTAGTAACATCAGCTTTCTTAAGTTAATAGAAAGCACAGTAATACAACCTTGACACAACTGCAGCAAGACTACTAAATATGAGAATGTCACCCCCCTTTCATTTGGCTCATTCTTTCATTCATTATTTATTGAGCACTTGACCACCAAAGATTTCTAAGCAAGAAACAATCTGTACCATGAAGACTCATGAAAAGAATAGCACACATTGTTTTATCACTACAAGTTTCTGTCTATGAGGAAAACTGAGATATCACCAAATAAGAAAAGTGAAGGAACGAGATGACAGAATTAGAAAGTAATAATTATTATCACTAATATTGTTTGATTATAGTGACCATCAATTAGCCCTACACAGTAACAATTTTATTCATATTATATTACCTTGTTTAGTGAAATTTATTTGCTTTATTTCATAAATAATTAATAGATTTTAAATTCGTAGCAAAGAATTTGACCCATGACAAGCATTCAAATTATGATGGCAAGTATAATTCCTAATATCAAGTACATTATTCTTCATATCTGACAATAAAAGGGGTTTCTTTTGTGAGCAAGCAGTATTAGAACCTATGTAGTTTTTTCTGAAAGAAAATAACCTGTGACGGTTCCGATGAATATACTAATTGTTCATGAACTTTGGGCATGGCCTTGTGATTCAGAATCATACCTAGTTTTGAATTCCCTTTTGTTTCCTACTAATTTATTTCTTCCTATTACATAATATGAGCATTTTAGGGGCTTTTGTCAATAATTTGTTAATTAGGACAAATTTCCAAGACATGTGAAATATTTAGATGTGGAGTTGAAACCACATATAGAAAGAAATTTCAGATTCCTTATTTAAGAATTGAGTCATTGATACAAATTTGGTCTTTAAAATGTTGAGTGGACTTGAATAGAAATAATGGTATTTAACTTTCTGAGGGGAATATGGTCACCTTATTTCTAGGGTTGTTAGTCTGGGTAAATGAATGAAATCCTTGATAAGGTAACTAATTGCTAGATCAAGACCTATAGCCACATGAAAAAGAGAAATAACTAGATTCACCACTATTATCTAGAGCTGTGTTCTCCAATATTGTCAGCACTATGCATTTGTGACTATGGAATGCCTGATATGTGACTAGTTCAAATTGAAATATTTTGTTAGTATAGAATACACACTAGATTTTTTTCTTTAGTATGTAAAAAAGAATGTAAGATACTCATGTGTGACATTCATATTGATTACATATTGAAATAAAATTTTGGATAACCAATAACATAAATTATTTCACCTGTCTAGTTAATGTGGGTACTAAAAAATTTTAAATTACAAATATGGCAGGAGTAATTTTTCTCTTGGACACTACTAACGTAGAATGTCATGGGAAGCTTTGACTTTTTTATTTTTTTTTATTTTTTAAAACTTGCATTTTGATTTATTGTACACAAATGGGGTACAACTTTTTCTTTCTATGGTTGTGCATGATGTACATTCCTACTATTCATGTAATCATACATGTACATAGGATAATGATGTCTGTCTCATTCCACCATTTTTCATACCCCCACCCTCTCCCCCTCTCATTTCCTGCTACATAATCTAAAGTTCCTGTATCCTTCTCTTGCCCTCACCCCCACAACCTGATTATATATCATCATCCACTTATCAGGGAAAACATTCAGCCTTTTGTTTTTGGAGATTGGTTTATTTCACTTAGCATGACATTCTACAATTCCATCCATTTATCTGCAAATGCCGTAATATTATTCTTCTTTATGGCTGAATAATATTCCATTTTGTATATGTACCACAGTTTCTTTATCCATTCAACTGTTGAAGGGCATCTAGGTTTGTTCCACAGTCTAGCTATTGTGAATGAAGATGATGGACAGGAAAATAGGAAGGGTTATATATGTGAAATCTCTCCAGAACCCACAGAGATGGGAGAAAAGGCCCTTCCAGGGAAAGAAAGCATCAACGGAATTATGATCTTTCGGTCAGTTTCTCACTGCACCTGCAGTGGCCCCCAGAATAAAGACCATGGTTCTCTCCTCTGTCTCATCATCATCATCATCATCATCATCATCCAGTGACATCTCTTTTACATTTGGAGAATATTCATTGGGATAATAAGACTAAATTCCTATACTTGGGTTATTGCTGAATTTATATTTTTAGTTGATTTCTTCTTTGTAATGTATTTTGTTCTGAGGATTTGCAATTTAGTGCCAAGTCATTGTTTTACTGGATGTTTATCATGGATTTTTTAAAGATTTTTAATAAGGGCTCTAGTCTGAAGAAATGTGAAACTTCGTCCACCCCATCTACCCTCAAATTATAAATTCATACTATAGGGACAACTACTTTCATATTAAATATGTAATATATAATAATTATAGTTTTCCTCTATGCCAAATTAGGTATACTGATAATGTCAATATCATCCATTACTCCTGGGTAAAAGTATGGCAGGAAAGAAGAGATACTATCTGTAACAGAAAGCCATTTAAATGTAAATGATAAGATAGCACTCCTACGTAGCTTCTAATGAAGCAAATGGCTGTGTTTTTAGATGAATCATCCCAAACTGGACACAGTTACTTACAAGTTATTTCTGGACATTACCAGCAGGAAGAGATGGGAATGCAAAATCACTCAGACCATTAGATTCCATCATGACTACTTTGGTTTACTGCAAGCTCCAGATGGAAATTTAAGGAGGAAAGAAGAGAGGAATCCAATTAAGAGAGCTCAGGATTAATTTTCTTTAAGAAGTATAGTTGCTCAGCTGCTTGACATTAAGTTCTTTCCATAACGAAGCCACATCTGTCACCACTTATCTTCTCTGAATAATGGTCCATGTGAACAAGGAAGGTATCAGACTGCAACATTTTCTAAGTAAAAAATTGTTCTTTTGTTTTCCCTATTTTCCCCATGAATTATTTCCTATGTTCAGTCTTCATATTCCTTCTGGTTCTCATTTATTACCAAAAAAGAAAAAAAAATCACTGTTTCTTCACATTTAAGTATCTTTGGTGACTCACACACATGCAAAGATTTGCTGATGTAGAGAAATGTTTCATGGTGTAGTGAAAATTGTATTTCTAAATCTGTTCGGCTTGAGTTCATAGGTTTCCACATGGCTATTTATGGGTACTGTACATGTGGCCTCTCTGTGTTTCTAGACAAAACAAGTTACTCAGCCTGATACTGATGAAGCTAATAGAATCCATAAATCCATTAGTTTGTATTCCTAACAGCAGGTAAACTTATGTTTGAATCTTCCCCAAAGTCAAAGAATTTTTTGTGACCAGATATAGTTCTCGGTTTACCTAATGTTTCCTCTTTGGACCTTCAAGGTAAATAAGGATGATGAGGCTTGTGCTTTAGTTGGGATAGAAACCAAATATCTGGGACCTCTCGTACTTTCAAAGATATCCCCCTGATTTGACATTTAATATAAAGAATGTGAAGCTTAAAAGATGTCCTTTCAGGAATAGGGTTTCCTCTCTCAACTATTATCTAAAATTAGTTGAGAACCATTTGCATGATCCAATAACATATCCTGGTGGGCATGTATCACCACCAAAATATTCGCAGTCATGAGTATCCCTGTTACCTCTTGCGACATCTTTAGACTTGGTTCCTTTGCCTTGATTTCAGTACATATTCTTCTTTCCTTTCAGAGTCTTCTCTCAATTTGTAGCTTTACATTTATTAGGAGGGCTATTTGATTAACATCTTTCTTCCTCATTTGACAAGACATGGCATAAAAATAACAACCACGTCTGTTTTCTTATGCCACCAGTCCTAACACATGTTGGGATAATTTTGGGCACTCAACATTTAGGGCATGAAAGAAGGCCTGCTCAGGAGTAGAACACTGTGTACCATGTGTTAACAAAGAGATGTTCCTAATTCCTGAAAGCTTAATACAAGACAGTATAAAACGTGCTGTACTCTAGAATAGATGAAATAAAATTAACTTTAAGTTTAGCATGATTAATTAGAACTCTACTCAACAGGTCTCAATAGTCAGAGCTCTGCTCCTGTCTCACAGATGGCAGTATCCAGGCAACTCATCATAAACATCTTAGCCTAACCAAAACAATGCCAGCTCTAAAGAAAGGAAAACATAGGTTAGATTACAGTGATTCTCCTTGGTTGGGCAGGGTGGGGAGCTTCATTAAGAAATAATTAGCTCTTGCAGGGCTTGGTGACACATGCCTGTAATCCCAGGAGGCTGAAGCAGGAGGATCATGAGTTCAAAGCCAGCATTAGCAACTTAGTGAGGCCCTAAGCAACTCAGCAAGACCCTGTCTCAAAATAAAAATATAAAAAGGACTATGGATGTGGAACAGTAGTCAAGCACCCCTGAGTTCAATCTCCTGTACCAAAAAAAAAAAAAACAAAAAGAAGAAAAAATTAGCTGTCATCAATAAGGACATGATCATAATTGCCAGCAACATATCGCACAGTCTCTAGTTCATTCTATTTTTAAAAATTACATCCTACTGTGCATAAAGCTTCTTAAAATCTTTTCAGACCTCAATATTGCCTGCCTCTTTTCAAGAAATATAAAGTATGGGAAAACATATTCAACAAAATAGCAGGCTACAACCAGGAAATTCACATTTTGGGGAAATTTACAATAAACTCCACAAATAAATTGTAAGGAGAGAAAAAAAAGATAGTATGGACATGTATATGTAAGTAAATATCAATTATTATATGTAAGTACTTAAAAAGATACAACAAATGCATTGATCTCATCAGGATCCCAAGCAAGTCAAATTATATTAAAAATCTGCTTATTTGGTGATATTAATGAAATATTAATTTTCAAGTCTGATGTTTATGTACATATACACATGAAATTCTTAAAAATAATTCATTTCATTAAGTTCACTGAAATTGCATAAAAGATAATTAAAACAAATCAAAATCATCAAAAACAAATAAAGCCAACTTGTCCAATTTAGTCTTATATCAAAACATTTCCTTTTCATCTAGCATATCAGGGTGGAGATCCACCTGTGCTCCCGGTAGTGCAGTGTTTGGGATGAGAAGACATACATTTATTTCCCAATGGATGTACCCTTATTTCCCAGTAGCAAACACTCTTCAGGCAAGAAATTCCTGATTATGATTTTGTATTTATAGGAAAGGAACTTTTATATAAAAAATAAAAATAGAAATTCACCTTGTACAGGATAACTTTTCCTAATGCAGCACCAATTTTCATAAGGAATAATAAACTAATATTTGGTTAATTAGGTAACTCAGTGAATGTCAAAGTTTTTCTCAAGAATTTCAGAATTTTATGAGGAATACTTGAATTGATTATAATTCCAATATCTTTCAAGTTTAAAAATTACTTTTAAAACAAGGTTTTAGAAATAAAAATCTTTAGATGAACATTTTGGTGTGTGCCTATAATCCCTACCTCTTATGAGACTGAGCAGGGAGGATCAGAAGTTTGCAGCCAGAATCCAGCAACATAGTAAAATCCCACTCCTTCAGAAAATAATAATAATAATAACCTTTTATTCTGTGATTTAAAAAATAAAATAACAGCAATTGTTAATATTTCATTTAAACATAATTGACAAATGTTAAACAGTTTCTTTTAGAGACTGGAATCTAATTCATGGAGAAAGGATGTTGAAATTGAAGCAGATTCGAAGTTGTTTTTAATTTGATTTTCATATTGCAAGATATTCGTCCCAGTAGAAATTATGCTTGAATCAGATCCTGGTTCTACGTATATGGTTAATGAAAATACAAGCAAATTTCTTAACAATTTTATATAAAATGGGAAAAATGAAATTTTTCTGTAATCATACTTCAGTATGTAAAATCTGGAAAATATACATTTTAAATGGTGTCCTCAGCTGCAATAAAATGAGAGAATTATTCATTGTGACACATATTTGGTATCAACTATAACAAGATCATTAAACTACATAATATTTTCTGTCTTCTTTTTTGACAAAAATTTCCATTGAAACCCATGTTTTGTTTTGTTTTTTTAAATCAAGAATATTTTCTGGGCTGAGGTTGTAGCCCAGTGGTAGAGCACTAACCTAGCATGTGTGAGGCACTGGGTTCATTCCTCAGCACCACATAAAAATTGATAAATAAAATAAAGGCATTGTGTCCATCTACAGTTAAAATTTTTTTAAAAATATTTTATTTGACTATCATATTATTAGTACTAAGTCCAAAAATATGATTTTCAAATAAACTCCCTCTCAAGGTATTTTTTGACCACATTTAAAAACAATCACAATGATTGGAATGATGCAAGTTGATGGCTGTTAAATGGTTCCTTATTGATTAATAGACAAATGACATTGATTTCATACTGGAGGACATAAACTGTTAATGCCCTAGAGTTTGTAAAAGTAATCTGTTTACTACATCTTACTTTGAACCCATATTCTAATGTTTATTTTTCAGATTATTTTAGATTTTAAGAGATGTAAAGACATAAAACCCAATAATTCCTATCTACATAATTCGTGACCAGTATCAGATGTAAGGAAAACTGAGGGTTTTTGTGTAGAATTATAATTCTTAAAACACTTAAGAACTAATGGTATCAGAGACTCTTGGTTTTGAAAAACTTTTTGATTAATAAAAACAGTTTATTAAATTTCTTGATTAAATTGTCAGTAAGCCATTTTAAAATTTCATTCTTTTGGTTAGTGTACTTCAGTTCCCATGTTTTAATTTTTTGATTAAGTGTGGATAAATTTATTCAAACAATATTTGTTTGGGGCTTTATGTTCAAATCACCAATAATTCACAGTGATTTTATATTTGATGTTATTTCATATGTCATTGGAGGAAATTATAAAATTTACTTCTATGAATATTAAATACTGTAGAGTCTTAGTAAATCAAAAGCAATTAAAAACATTTATACTTATTGCTGTTATATTACATTCCTTATCCTCTGCCTTTGTAGAAGTGTCAGGGATTTTTTTTTAATCCAGAGAATTTGCCTCTTTGCTTGAAGTCTCTTGGGAAAAAAAAAATGTGTTATATAGCAAATAATATTCTAACTAATTAGAAAAAGCCAAGTGGTTTTATAATAGTGCAGGTATGATGGAGCCTTCAATGGATTCTTGATTTAAAAGCATTATTATGTGTATGGCAGAGCAATTGTCCCTAATGTACACTTCAAGACATTGTTAAGAGTAATGTAACACATGTATTCTTTACAGCTCCTTAACTGGTCATTCCACTAGGCAATCTAGTGATTCTGTGTCAGATAATGATTAAGTTGTGAATGTGATATTAAATTTCCATATAGGAACTAAATATAATAGTTGGATTTTCCCCTCAATCTTAAAATCCAATTTTATCTAAATTGCTTATCAATGACTGTTATATTAAAAAGATTTTTGATAAAATACAAAATTGTATATGAGCACATCACATCAAAACTTGCTATAAGGTCAATTTATATTTAGTATTATTATAGATTGGACAAATAATCTTTGTGGCTCTGCTGTGCAAGTGGAATCCCTTTTTATACTTACAATTGCAGCTATGGAAAATTAAATTTATTATTATTCATTTCAATTAGAAACCTTTTTTCATTTTCGATAGTGGGGATTGAATCCAGGGATACTTTACCACTGAACTATATCCCTGCCCCATTTTAATTTTAATTTTGAGATAAGGTCTCACTAAATTGCATGGGCTGGTCTCAAATTTGTAATCCTCCTGTCTCAGCCTTCCAATTTGCTGAGATTACAACATGTGCACTGTGCCGAACTAATTAAAACCTTAACAAAATATAAGATGTGTATAGAAAACCTCCATGACTCACATACTACCAGCATATCAAAAGTCTTCCTTGATATTCTTTGTCACAAATATTTTCCCAAAATTATCGCATTGTCCTGATTTCTAGCAATTTACCTTTTCCCAGTTTTTGATTTAATACAATTATGTAAAAATTATTTTATATTGTTTATATATTGTATATATGTGATGTTAGTGAGATTCATGCATCCTATTGCATGCAGCAGTAATGTATTCATTTTCATTCTTGCATACAATCAAATTCTGTTTATATACAACAGAAAATCCTGATGTTGAATAACTGGGTTGTTTACACTTTAGTGATGTTAAGATGCTATGTCAGTCTTTCAAAGAATTACCGGGTCACTGGGATCAACATCCTTAGGTAATGCCAAACTATTTTCCAGAGTGTTATGTCAATTTACACTTATACATTTATCATATTTATAAAAGAATTCTAGATATTTAGCATTTTTACCAAAAATAAGCATAGTCAGTATTTTTTCTGTAATTTTAACTATTTCAGTGAGTTTTTAATGGTATCATATTGTGGTTTTAATTTACATGCATCTCATATGAATGACAATGAACACTTGTTTATGGTCAATGCCATTTAAATATTCTACTCAAATTTCCCCCCACTTTTTTATTATTTCCTATCTTTTTATGCATTATCTTGATTTTAGATTTATATTTAACTCTGGATATGAATAATCCTTTTTATTTACACAAATTACAAGTATCTTCCTCCACTTTGTGGCTTGTTTTTTTCATGATCCTAATGATATAATTTAATGATGCCAATACCAAGATCAGGGAATCATTTATGTTTCCAATTATCTCAATGGCAACCCAAACTTACACAACTATATGTACAAACAGAAGACAAATTTTAAAATTCCCATCTGTACCATGTGGAGCTTATTGAAAACAGACTCTATGTCCTACTTAAAATGACTCATTCTTTACACACAAAATGAAAAGTGGCGCACACAATTTAACATTGCCTTCTTCATGTGACAATTTCTCCATGAGATGTCATCATCAATAGCATACATAGGTGACAGATACTGAGTATATCATTATCAAGTAATAAATATGAAATGAAAAACATAATACTAATGGCCAGAAAAATAGTACTGAGATAAAGATTTTATTTTACTGAATTTCAGATTCATAAAAAATTCAGTTGTAATTTTAGCACAAAAAGAAGTACTACTTTTAAAGTATATTTCTGTATCCTTTTTTTTTTTTGGCCAGTTTATGTAAGTATTTAATTCTTTTTTTTTTTTATTCACACAGTTCATATAATCTTACATATACATAGGGTAGTACTGTCTGTCTCATCTACTATTTTTCCTGCCCCCATCCCCTCCTGTCCCATTTTCCTCCACACCATCCATACTTCCTCCATTCTTTCCTATCCCCCCATAACCCCCCCCCCCCCCCCCCTGGCCCCCATTAGGTATCAGCATCCACAGATCAGAGAAAACATTTCAGCCTTTGGTTTTTTGAGCTTGGCTTATTTCACTTAGCATGATATTCTCTAACTCCACTCATTTACCAGCAAATGCCATAATTTTATTCTTTTTTATGGCTGAGTAATATTCTATTGTGTATATATACCACAGTTTATTTATCCATTCTTCAATTGAAGGGCATCTAGGTTAGTGAATTTAGCAAAATAGGAGGATATAAAATAAACACACATAAATCAAATGCATTTATCTACATAAGCGATGAATCATCTGAAAGTGAATTGAGGAAAACAACTCCATTCAAAATAGTCTCAAATAAAATAAAATATTTGGGTACCAATCTAACAAAAGAGGTGAAAAACCTCTACAACAAAAACTACAGAATATTAAAGAAAGAAATTGAGGAAGACCTTAGAAGATGGAAAGATCTTCCATGTTCTTGGATAGGCAGAATCAATATAATCAAAATGGCCATACTTCCAAAGATGCTGTACAAATTTAACGCAATTCCAGTAAAAATTCCTATGACATTCCTCACAGAAACAGAAAAAGCAATCATAAAATTCATATGGAAGAACAAAAGACCCAGAATAGCCAAAACAATCCTGGGCAGGAAGAATGCTGCAGGAGGCATCACAATACCAGACCTTAAACTCTACTATAGAGCAATAGTGATAAAAACAGCATGGTATTGGCACCAAAATAGACAGATGGACCAATGGTTCAGAATAGAAGACCCAGAGACAAAGCCACGTAAGTACAGTTATATCATACTAGACAAAGGTGCCAAAAACGTACAGTAGAGAAATGATAGCCTCTTCAACGAATGGGGCTGGCAAAACTGGAAATCCGTATGCAATAAAATGAAATTAAACCCCTATCTCTCACCCTGTACAAAACTCGACTCAAAATGGTTCGAGGATCTAGGAATTCGACCTGAGACTCTTCACCAAATAGAAGAAATAGTAGGCCTGAATCTTCTTCATGTTGGCTTAGGACCAGACTTTCTCAACATGACCACCAGAGCGCAAGAAATAAAAGGAAGAATCAATAAATTAGACGGGTTCAAACTAAAAAACTTTTTCTCAGCAAAAGAAACAATCAAGAATGTGAAAAGAGAGCCTACAGAGTGGGAAAAAATCTTCTCCACACACACTTCAGACAGAGCACTGGTCTCCAAAATTTATAAAGAACTTACAAAACTGTACACCAAAAATGCAAAGAGTCCAATCAATAAATGGGCTAAGGAACTGGGCAGACACTTCTCAGAAGAGGATATACAGGCTATTAACAAATATATGAAAAAGTGCTCATCATCTCTAGTATTTAGAGAAATGCAAATTAAAACTACCCTAAGATTTCATCTAACTCCAGTTAGAATGGCTATTATCAGGAATACAAGCAATAACAAGTGTTGGTGTGGATGTGGGGAAAAAGGCACACTCATACATTGCTGGTGGAGTTGCAAATTGGTGCAGCCACTCTGGAAAGCAGTGTGGAGATTCCTCAAAAAACTTGGAATGGATCCACCATTTGACCCAGCTATCCCACTCCTCAGTTTATACCCAAAGGTCTTAAAATCAGCAAAGTATAGGGATGCAGCCACATCTATGTTCATATTTCTGTATCTTTTAAAATGGGGGAAACTCATACTGTTCTTCAGCTGTAATGAATTATAATATCTTTAAATTTTCTCTTTTTGAGTTTTAATGTTCAGATATTTCAAAGACTTGCCAAACAATCTTCGTTAAACATAGACATCATCTGAAGTCTGTAAATGAATTGCTGCTCAAAATTGTTAGATACTTGTCAATAATTCTAATTTCAAACAAATATCTAAGCTAATATAACATATACATAGTTGAGTAATGTCTAAAAATTTGGTGCAGACTAATAAAAAATCTCGCTTGATTGGGAATTCTAGAAAGTATAATATTATTCTATGTTTTTATTTCTTTGTTTTCAATTCTAAAAGCTTCAAATATTTTAAAAACAGGTAAAACAACAAGATGATCACATAAAATGACAATTTAAATGGTTTAAGATTTTTCCTTTATTCTACAATCAATGGACTATTGCTGATTTATATTTTAGTATTTAAAGGGAGCTATGAACCATGGTTGGAGAGAGTGCAAATGATTTCAAACCTTTATGAAATTATTACTGAAACAAGTTTATCTAGAAGGTTCCAGCTGTATATATGAGTTAAATTAAATTCTACATAGAATGCAATGTTTACTAAAGGATGAATAACAAAGATGTGCTAATTTGAAACTTACATATGTATTATTAAAGCTCAACTGTAATCAGAACAGTTGTTTAGAACTTAGAATAAAATGCATTTCTTTTAAGGAAGGAAAAATTTATCGCTGACTTGAGGTCTGGTGTTAATAAAAAGCAGACTAACTTTGGTACAGTGTTCTTATTGTTTTTAAATTCTCTACAGACAGCATATCAGTAATTTACTATACCTCAGATGGGTTTCTCCCACTGTTCCATCCCTGACTTGCCTACTCACTATTAGTTTTCTAAGACTAAGAATAATCCAAATGTTAAACTCGTTACTTTCTGAAATGAATTTCTGATTGACATCAATATTTATTTCCACATACTGGGATAGAAACATCTCTGATGTGAAAATATTGAAGTTTTCTTCTCAAGCATCCTATTGACAACATTAAATGATATGTAAGTTGTCTCTCAGGGAACAAATGTGTAGTGTTCAGGTCAGGAACATTCATCACAAGCTGGGAATATACTAATAGTCTCACTTTTGTATTTATGACCTTTACTTTAGATGTACTGATTTTTTTAGGTTTAACAGCAAATAAATATCCTAAGGTGATCATGTTCCTCAGTGTCTTCAACAAGGATTCCAAAATTACTCATAATAATAATAATAATAATAATAATAATAATTTCTTGTTTTTCCATATATGATTCATAACTTAAAATACAGACTTTTTTGGAAACATATGCGTGTACACATCACACACACACATACACACTGACTTATTGCCCTCACATTTCAGAGTTATTATTTCCATTTTAAAACTGAGGAATCTGTGACTCATAGAACTTCAAAAATTTTATGGGCTCTTTTGTGTATTCATTCAACAGGTATTTATTTAGTCCTTTGTTCCTATCAAGTACTGTGGGGAACTGGGGAAAAACAAGGGCCATGAAGCCAAGTTTCTTTCTGCAAGTCTTCGGAGAAAGTAATGACCACACTTCTTGTCTCAAGATTTCGAGCTCTTGAATCCTTGCCATTTCCACTCTAAGTCTGCCCTTGTGAACATCTAGGAACAAAAGAAGTCATGTTAGAAATCCCCTGCAAGAGTGTATTCAAAGTGAAATAAAACAAACAAAAACAGTTACTGAGATTCCATGTTTTGTATTTTAGCAACCCTGCCTATCTGCTTTTCTAGTTTTAGGCTACTTACAACGGGCTGAATATGCTGCACTACTCCGTCTTATTGGACAACACAAAAGATCAGTGGGGAAAGCAGATACATCTTTGTAAATATAGAGTATCAGAATACATTCTAAAGTGTGCTAAAAGCTGTGTCTTTATTCCTCTTGACAAGAATCTAAAGGAAAAGGGAAAATTCTCTTTAATGGTTGCAACTACATTGATTTTTTTATCATTGTTGTCACAGAAAATATGAGATTTTTTTCTTAAGACAATTCTTTTCATTGTGAGATGGTAACATTTATATTCTACTAGCTTCCTAGAAGGAAAAAAGGAGAGTACAGTATTATGTATCTTATTGTATAAAGACAATGGAGTCCTTGTATAATGAAATGAAAAAGAAAGAAAATGGACACAATATCATTATACTATATTATAAGCCATTAAGAGCAAGTGAGAAGTAAGTGGGTTTTGTTTGCTTGTCCAAAGTTCTTTCAAAGCAACTGCATAAGTAGTTGATGTTTATACTACAAAGGAAGTTTAAAAAGAAAAAAAAAATCAGAAAATAACTTCTGAGGTTTTAAGATGATATTCCTTAAAACTTAAGAGAAAATGATTTAGAAAAACAAGAATGCAACTATTCAAGATGTCACTGCTTACCAGAATTTCTCCTACAACAAATACTAAGAGAGATGAATAAACGACTTTCTGTATGACTTTACTTCCTTTTCAAATTCTACACATTTGCAGGTCGATGTGTTTCTCTTCTAACACTATTATTTATTTCCTTTTCAGTATCATAAAGGAATAGACACTACCCCAACACTCAATAGCTGCATAATTGAAGAAGGGTAAAAGCCAAATCAACTTTCATCCAAAACCTTTTGAGAGCTTCCTAATCACAAAGCCCATTTATTAAGTGGTTAGGAATACCTATCCTTCCTTCCTCTTAGAAACAGTGGAAGGAAGTACAGCATATTGGGAAGAGTTAGTAAAATGTGGAATGAAATCCCAGGTTCACCACATTCTAGAAGTCAAAGCACAATAATGACAAAAACATCTGTGACTTATGGACATAGTGACTTTTTCTGTTATTGTTTTCTCAGCAAATTTTGTCAAAACAAGTAAATACTTGGACCATTATGATTATTATTGTTATTAGTATTAATAATACAGAATCAAATGATAGATGTGAAATATTATTCAAAAGTTATTCATTATATCATAGAGGTACTATTATTATCACTAACTACTAAAGGTATTATAATAAATAATATTTTTTTCACTAAGCCACACATAATAGTTACCACACATAATAATTAGCCAAGGATGACAAAAGGATTCACACAAATACCCCTAAGTCAATGAGATTTTTTAGAGGCTTCAAATCCCCACACGTTTTCTGTGTTTGACTATATATAGTATGTCCAAGAAAGAATAATAATGCTGTTAAAATTAAATATTGTTGTGTATAATTTTCCAATTTGTACCACAAGTGCCCACTTGTTATATTGACTGAATTAATAATCAGCTAGGTTACCTTTAAAAAATGCAGTAACATCTATTTTTTTTCTTAAAAATACCATCTTTTTAATTTTGGGTTGTCTATCTTCAAGGCATTCTAAATAATTTCTAATCTTTACAAGAATCAGATCAATTATAATATTGCCCTGTATTTAACATAGCCATGCCCTAGAAAGCCTTGATTTTACAAAGCATTTATTAGAATCAAGATTCACGTTTTAAATCCATGTAAAGAAGAAACTATATTGATTCAACTTCTAGCAAGTGTGTAGCATAATGATTAGTGAGCAAAAACTAGTGCTTACAATGTTCAGAGAGAGAGGGAAGGCAAACACGCACTGATAGCTTGCTGAATGACTCAAATTTCTGCCAGGACCGAACACTGAAAAAGCAAAGTTAGAACCCTATCGCTTCACCAATTCCCATAACATTGCCCATGATCAAATTGTCAACTGTTACTCAGTATTTCTTAATATGTGATAAGGTTTTGCCTCTAAAATTAAAGGTACTTTTTTTACTATATTATGCTCTAGACATTTTAATGAAATTTCTTTCTGAGACTATAATATTCCAAAAAATAATGGTTTGAAAGTTCACATATTTTTACATAGTTGATGCCCATCTGTGAAATTTTTCTTTCTCTCTTATTTAGAGGATATCTATTTTCACTTAGTTTGAGATTACACTGCTTTGGAGGTGATCAGATGGGAAGTTTTCCTTCTGCAGAAACATGTTAAGATAGAAACTGGACAGAAAATCTCATAAATTAAATCATCCATACTTTTAGGAAAAAATAATAATGAAAATGTTATTGGAAAATCAATGCAAAATTGCTTTATTTAGAGGAATATGTCCTGTACAAAAAGAGGCTTTAACTTAATGCTCTTTTTCTTAAACATTCAGTGTTTAAGGATAAGCAATAATATAATGTAGCACCTATGGAAAGGCAAGGAAATCATTTGATCACATTAAAGTCTCAAGAAATCATGCCTAAGTAGAAATGACATATATATAAACTCACTGATCTTACAATATAGAAAAATTGATCTTTAAGAACTTGAAAATGAACAGGATGAAAAAGTGATAGTACTTGCAATATGAGGAGAATATCAGAGACCCAGTCAAAAATATGGATAGTTATCAGAGAAATTTCAGATATTGAAGTTTACATTTTTGGGGAATTGTGCCCAAACCAGAAAATACAAGGTACTGGCATATCCCACATTCTAATGTCAACTTCAAACATTTAAGTCAAACCATGTTTGCCCAAGATTTGGAAGTTATGAAATTGGTCCTGTAGTCATTGGCCAACCAATACTCTTCACAAAGATCAAGAGACTGGCTAGGGGTGGAGTATGCCTGTAATCCCAGTGGCTTGGCAGCCTAAGGCAGGAGGATCACAGGTTCAAAGCCAGCCTCAGCAATTTAGTGAGACCCTATCTCTAAATACAATAATAAAAAGGTCTGGGGATGTGGCTCCACGGTTAAGCACTCCTGGGTTTAATCCCTAGTACGAGAGAGAGAGAGAGAGAGGAGAAAGTAGATAGGTTTTAACACTGTTCACTTTGAAAAGTAATGTTTGTGGTATGAAGTTATCAAAGGGAAAAAAAGCCAAGGTATCCTTTATTTTTATTTATTAATTTATTTATTTTTACACAAATGGAGTACAACTTTTCATTTCTCTGTTTGTATATAACGTAGAGTCACACCATTCATGTAATCATACATGTACATAGGGTAATGATGTTATTTCATTCCACCATGTTTTCTTCCCCAGCCTCCTCCACTCCCCTCATTTTCCTCTACACAATCCAAAGTTCCTCCACTCTTCCCCTCCCCCAAACTCCCTCCATTGTGGACATTAAGTATCATCATCCATTTATCAGAGAAGACATTTCGCCTTTGGTTTTGGGGGATTTGCCTATTTCACTTAGCATATTCTCCAATTCCATCCATTTACCTAAAAATGTCATGATTTTATTCTTCTTTATGGATGAGTAATATTCCATTGTGCATGTTTACCACAGTTTCTTTATCCATTCATCTATTGAAGGGCATCTAGGTTGGTTCCACAATCTAGCTATAGTGAATTGGGCTGCTATAAACACTGATGTGGCTACATCACTGTAGTATGCTGATTTTAAGTCCTTTGGGTATAGACCAAGGAATGGGATAGCCAGGTCAAATGATGGTTCCATTCCAAGTTTTCAGAGGAATCTCCACCCTGCTTTCCAGAGTGGCTGCATTTTGCAATCCCATTGGCAATGTCTGAGTACTTTTTCCCCTACATCCTCACCAACACCTGTTGTTGCTTGTATACTTGATAATAGACATTCTAATTGGAGTGAGATGAAATCTTAGGGTAGTTTGATTTGCATTTCTCTAATTACTAGAGACGTTGAACATTTTTTCATATATTTTAGATCGAATGTATATCTTCAACTACAGAGTATCTGCTCAGTTCCTTAGTCCATTTATTGATTGGGAAGGTATCCTTTAGAAGAAAAATCTAACATTTTAATCACTTTCCTAATTGATATCTTCATGAGTTGCAGACTTGTTGATATGCCCCCTTTTCATTTCTTTTTTTTTGGGGGGGGGATACCAGGGATTAAACTCAGGGACCCTCCACCATTGAGCCACATCCCCAGACCTCTATTGATTTTATTTAGAGACAGGGTCTCATTGAGTTGCTTAGCACCTCACTTTTGCTGAGGCTGGCTTTGAACTCAAGATCCTTCCGCCTCAGCCTCCATAGCCACTGGGATCACAGACGTGTGCCACTGCACCTGGTGATATGCCCCTTTTCATATCAGAGTATGGATAGTGGGTATTTTCAGTGTAACAAGGAAGCATGTGAGTTTAGCATGAATCAAGAAGGCAATGAGATAGTTAGCCATGGTTGCAAGATGTTAGATTGGAACTAGAAGCAAGTTTAACTTCTCTGCAGTGTGGGATTGAAGAATTGAGAGATTGATTAGCAGAGAGGTGGGAAGCAAAGGGAATACATTAAGATACAGTATTGGACAGTAAGGTACCTGGAAGGATTCAGAAATTCTGGTATTGGAACAGAAAACAGGAAAGTATTTATTAACCCCAAACCCTGAGTAGCCACTTTGTAGAGATCATGCAGAAAAAACTGCTTTATCCCACCTAGAGGTAGCAGCAAATGCTATCAGAGGGAATGCCTTTGAAATGGGCTGTCTAAGCCTTTTTAACAAATGGTGCTTGGGAAACTGGATAGCTACATGTAGAAAAATGAAATGAAATCCCCATCTCTATCCCTGCACAAAACTCAAATCAAAATGGATCAAAAACTTAGAAATTAGATGAGAAACTTTACAATTGCTGGAAGAAAACATAGGGTCAACACTGTATCATGAAGGTACCAATTTCCTTAACAAGACCCCCAAAGTACAAGAAGTAAAATCCAAGAATCAATAAGTGGGATGCCATCAAACTAAAGAGTTTCTGCACAGCAGAGGATAAAATTAAGAGCACGAAGAGAGAGCCGACAGAATGGGAGAAAATCTTGGCCTGCTACTCCTCTCATAGGGGATTAAAACTGAGAATATACAAAGAACTCAAAAAACAACACATACACACAAAAGAAAAACCTAATCAATAAATGGGCAAACAAACAGAAACTTCTTAAAAGAAGAAACGCAAATGGCCAAGAAATATGTGAAAAAATGTTCAACATCTCCAGCAACAGGGAAATGCAAATCAAAACTACACTAAGATTTCCTATCTCTCTGGTCAGAAGGGCAATTATCAAGAATACAAAAAACAATAAACACTGTTGAGGTTGTGGATAGAAAGGTACACTTGTACTTTATTGGTAGGACCGCAGACTAGTACAACCACTTTGGAAAGCAGTATGGAGTAACAGGGGATGGAAACACCGTACAATCCAGCTATCCCACTTCCGGGTGTTTTCTCAAAAGATCTAAAATCAGCATGTTACAGCCATATAGCCACATCCTTATTAATAGCAACACAGTTCACAACAGCTCAATTATGGAATTAACTCAGATATCTGTCAACAAATGAATGGATTAAGATATTGTGGTACACACACACACACACACACACACACAATGGAGTTGTACACAGTCATAAAAAAGAATAAAATTAAGGCATTTTTTGTTAAGTAGATGGAAATGGAGAATATCATGCTAAGGGAAAGTAGTCAAACACAGAAACTCAAAGGTTGATTTTTTTTTTCTCATATGCAGAAGCTAGAATAAAATAAAGGGAAGGGGGAGTGAAGAATAGAAACCAACACAAAAAAACAATCAAATATAAATTAATAGTCAAGTGAAAGGAAATCTAGTAGAGTAGAAGAAGGAGAATGGGAGGAGATGGAGAACGGGCGGGAAAACGGAGGTTCGAAACTGAAACTGATTTCCTTGCATGTATGAGTTTGTTGGGATAACCAACTACCATGTATAATGATAAAGCTCTACTAGGAAAAGAAAGAACAAGAAAAAAAGGGCTGTCTGAGGAATGTGTACAGTGGGATTACTGCTAGCTGAAAGTTGCCAACACCCCTGCTCCCAACAAGGTGATGGAGTGGAGCAACAGAGAGCAAGTCACTCTCAGGAGTGCAGTGCTGGAAGCACCAAATGCTCCGGCCACCAGACTAGCAGCAGTCAGGAGCTGCCCATCCCCCCTCAGCAATAAATGTGCCCCAAAGTCACCTGCACGTTCACATGGACAGCACACCTACCACTGCCAAGTGCACCTCAGCAGCAGCCCACTTCCAGAAGCACCCAAGAGGAGGTCCACTGGTGTGCTTGCCTTGGGTTAGGGATGCAACCCCTGGTCCCTGATAGGAAACTCCCAGAATCCCCACAACTGAGCTCCAGCATCTCTGCAGAAGACTGCTACATCCCACACAGCCAAAATCTAAATGAGTGAATGCATGCCTGTGTTGAAAGCTCTGGACACAGGAAGCATTTCTATCAGTGGGCACACAACGCTACCTTCCTAACCAGACACAGGCCTAATGGCTGGGCCATGGACAATTAAGGGGTATTTTTTCTGATCCTCTGGAAAGCCTGGAAACAACCAGAAAGGAGATCGCATCCTAAACTCATACCAGAGATGTGTGAGAAGAGGTATATGGGGATAGATCTTTATGACTTAAGTTCTTCACAGTTTTTAGAGCAAAAGGACAAATGGATGGGGAAAAATAAGTTAGTGCTCATCAACCCAACAGCAGGATGACTGATGTGGTTGGTGCCTCCATGCCTGGAGAAACTTAGAGGTCAAGCCAAGGATACATGGGCATTCATTAAGCCTTCTAAAATCTAATGTGGCTCAGTGGTAGAGCAGTTGTCTAGCACATGTGAGACACTGGGTTCCATCCTCAGCCCAACATAAAAATAAATAAATAAATAAAATAAAGGTATTGTGTCCATCCACAACTAAAAAAAAAATTTTAAAAAGAAAGTGTAATGGAATCCAAGTTTGGAATGCAAGAAAGAATATTCTCCCTCTCAAACAGTTTGTCCAGGAATAATTTAAGACTCTCCAATGTCAATTTTTAATTTCTGAATTTTTATAGGTTTCCCCCATTTTTGCTATGGCATTTCTTAATACAATTTTCTGTATTCTTCTAATGTATTAATCTGTTTTGTATCTGTTGTTTCCTTTCTCTTTCAGCTTTCAAAATTCATTCTTCAGTTTGGATTTCTGATATTTTAACTACAATGTAGAACGTTCTTTTCTGGTCTAATGCATATGTTATTCTGGATTCCTTCATTATTTGAATATCCAGTTAATTCTCCTGGTTTGGGGAATTTTCTGCTACTATTTCACTGTATAGGTTATTAGTAACAGTGGTTTGTGTCTCTTCCCCTTTATTAATAACAATGATCCCTGTTAGGCCTCTTCATGGAAAATGGAAAACAAATTAGATTAACAGTAGATTTCTTAGCAGAAACTTTACTCCAATGTAGATGGAAATGGATCAATGTGTTTCAATCCCTGAAAGAAAATAACTGTCAGACTTCATTATTATATCCAGTGAACTTATTCTTCAGAATTAAAGGAAAATCAAAAACTCTTCAAGATAAACTAAAAGAATTCATGACCACCAAACCAGCATCCCAGAAGATACATAAAAGGGAAACTACATTTGGAGGAAGAAGATAACAACAAAAAAAGAGCACTCAGTAAGGAAGAAGTGTCATTAGAAGAGTAGATAAAAGAATGAGTATTAGGACTGAATCAAACAATAAAAAATACATAGAGTGACAGATTAGATTTGAAACAAAACCCAACTATATGTTGCTTGCAAGGAAGTCCTCAATAGTAAAGACATCCAAGACTGAAAGTGAAAGAACGGAAAATTATATTGCACTCAAATAGAATCTGAAAGGAATCAGTAGTAGCTATTCTTGCATCATATAAGAAGAATTCAAATCAAAAGTAATCAAATGAGGGCTGGAGTAGTAGCTCACTGGTTGAGCACTTGCCTTGCATGTGTGAGGCACTGGGTTGGATCCCCAATACCACATAATAAATAAAATAAAGATATTGTGTTTTATTTATTATGTGGTGTTGGGGAAATTCATTGCACCTAATTTCATAAAACAAACACTACTCAAAATAATTGTTCAGTCTACAAAAGACTCCAATACGTGAATAATGGGTAACTATAATATGCCTTTCTCACTAATAGGCAGGTCTTCCAGATATAAAATCAGCACAAGAAATCAAAGCAAGAAACAATAAATGGAGTGGACTCAAACTAAAAAGCTTTTTCTCAGCAAAGGATACAATCAATAATGTGAAAAGAGAGTCTACAGAGTGGGAGAAAATCTATACCACATGCACTTCAGATAGAGCACTAGTCTTCAAAATTTATAAAGAAATTACAAAACTTTACACCAAAAATACAAAGAACCCAATCAATAAATGGGCCAAGGATCAGGACAGACACTTTATAGAAGAGGATGAACAGGCGATCAATAAATATATGAAAAAGTGTTCAACATCTCTAGTAATTAGAGAAATTCAACACCTCTGGTAATCAAAGGAATGCAAATTAAAGAACTCTATGATTTCATCTTCCTCCAATTAGAATGGCTTTTATCAAAAACACAAACAATAATAGATGTTGGCGTGGCTTGGGGAAAAAGGCACACTTTTACATTGCTGGTAGAGTTGCAAATTGGTACAGTCACTCTGGAAAACAGTGTGTAGATTCCTCAGAAATCTTGGAATGGACCCACCTTTTGACCCAGTTATTCCACTCCTTGGTTTATACCCAGAGGACTTAAAATTAGCAATCAACAGTAACACAGCCACATCAATGTTTATAGCAGTTCAATTCACAAGAGTTAGACTGTGGAACCAACCTAGATGCCCTTCAACAGATGAATGGATAAAGAAGATGTGGTATATATATACAATGGAATACTACTCAGTCATAAATAAGAAAAATATTATGGCATTTGCAGAGAAATGGATGGAATCGGAGATTATTATGCTACGTGAAATAAGCCAATCCCAAAGAAACAGGGGCTGAAAGTTTTCCCTGATAAGTGGATGATGATATAGAATCTGGTTGCAGGGAGAGTGAGAGAGGAATGGAGGATCATTAGATTGTGTAGAGGGAAATAACAGGGGGAGGGGACGGAGGTATAAAGAAATGTTGGAATGAGACAGACATCATTACCCTACGTACATGTGTGATCAACAAGGATGATATGAATGTACATCATGCACAATCATAGAAATAAAAATTCATACCCCATATGTGTACATGAATCAAAATGAAGTCGGTAAAAATAAAAAAATTTAATAATAAAATAAATAAATAAATAAATAAATAAATAAATAATAAAATGCCTGGTCCAAGAAAAAAAATCAACAAAGATGCTACAGATGTAAAAGTTTCTATAAATCAAACGTACTTAGTAGACATCTATAGAATATTTCATCCAACAACACCTGAGTACAAATTTTTCCAGCTTCCTATGGAAAACTCTCAAAAAAAATCATATTTTGGTTCATAAAGCAAGTCTTAGTAAATATAACAATTCCTTACATCTTATCAGAACAGAACATAATGGAATAAAATTAGAAATTAACCACAAGAAAATTATACAGAAATCATACAAGCACATGAAGATTGAGAATATGTTTTGAGTGATGAGTGGGCCACCAAAGCAATTTGGGGAAATTTTTTAAATTGTCTTAGAATAGATAGACTAGTGGACAAGAGTAGAAATGCATACTACAAGAACATATGGGATACAATGAAGGTAGTTCTAAGATGAAAATTTATAGCATAAATAAATGAGGATGATCTCAAATAAAGAATCCAGTGATGCATCTCATGGTCTTAGAAAAACAAAAGCAAAGCTATCCCAAAGCCAAAAGAGGGAAAAAATAAACCTCAAAGCCAAAATTAATAAAATAAAGAATGAAAAATAATACAAAGGATCAATGTAGAATAGAGCTAATTCTTTGAAAAGATAAAATTGATAAAGCTATAGCTAAACTAATCAGATAAAACACAAATTAATAAAAATTATAGGTGACAAGAGACATTGCAGACATCAGTGAACTCCAGGGAATTGTTAGCAACAAAATTGGAAAACTTACCACAAATAGCAGCCAGCTATATGTATGTACCTCTACTTGATTTATTTCTGTTGTATGCCCAGATCTTTTCCAGAAACTTGAAAAGTCACAGCCTCATTTACATTAAGGGGAATTAAGGGAAATGTATGTCTACACCCTAATCCACAGTATTAACAGGGAAAGCAAGGTCAAGGGAATAGGACTAGAACTTAAGGGAGAGTCAGTGAACAGGACCATGGCTTAATTCATTTAGAAACTCATGAAAATAGTACACTTGTTCAGCAAGCAAATGAATGCTACATTTGTAGATCAATCATCAGACACAACATTAAATCTCAGAAGACATAATATGAAATAGCAATGCCTATACAGAGGAATGTGATGTAAATAATGAAAAACTAAGATGCAGAATTATGTACTATTTTGTTTAGGAGCGCACTTCTGGAGTCAGATGAGCAAAGGCTCAAATCCAATGTTCCAGCTTAGTAGCATATGATCACTGGGAAGGTGACTGGAATTTCAAAGTCTCAGTTCCTTTATGTGTGAAGCTGGGATGAGAATAGTAGTTACTTCACGGAATACCTGCCCCATATAAAAAGATAACAAAGTTAAACCCAATAGTTAAAACAGCACCTAAAACATGCCAAGTATTCAGTAAATGTTATCTTTTTGTTATCTATTATGTATAATAGGGTCAACAGTTGTTTCTTCTTCAGCCGTGTAATGATATGGCTGTATGTGATATGGCTATATATAACTGATTATTTCTCATCCAGGAATAATGAAAGGAAACAATTTATCATTTCTAACTGCACATTTGTACCATTATTTCCAATCATTGCAAAGTTTCTACACAGAAATAAGAAAATGATTGTTAAGTATTAAAACAAACTATTTATAGAATTTCACAGACTAAAGATAGCTAAGATATGAGAAAGAGATGCTTAGGCTAGTTTATAGAATACCGCCATTTCCTGATAAGCAATGTGCTGGAGAATGAATCCCAGATATGATCCTTTCCTGACAAATGGAAGGAATAAAATCCAGATTAGATGGTCTCTAACATGCAAAGAAAAGCCAGGTGAAAACACAATGGTGTGAGCTTTCCTTTTCCTACTTCTTTATTTTACTGCTGAAGACTGTATCTGCAGACTTCATTTATTCTGTTTCTTACAGACCTCTAGTTTGTAAAGACAGGAACTAGAGATATGGTCTTAATATTTCAAGTCAGATAAATTTATATCCTTAGTGTTAGGCAATGCCACTTCACCATTTCGCTCAAGTTGAAGATAATGCTTTACGAGAAGATTATGCAAATGAAACTTCTCAACAAAGTAGGAAATTGGGGTTTCCTTAGGGTGGATTTTGGTTTATTCAAATCAAGTGCATAATGGTCCCTTGGGAAAGACTCAGATCCACAATTCTGTCAAAATAGCTACCATATCTTGAAACAAATCATCTTTTCTCATTCGGTTTATCCTTTTCTGCCATGTGAGACATATTACGCTATGTGATGAGCATTTAGAATTAGTTCCATTATGTAAAAGTAGTGAAAACATATATCCTTCACATTTACAAAATCCATATTTATTAAATTAATACTTATGATATAGAGCATTGAGCTGTATTTCCTTATTTCAAAAAGAGGTTGTTAAAGTGAAATGAACTCATAAGGTACTGAAAGTACACACAGTGGTTGCTAAGGGTTCCTGAAGCTGCTGTCATTGGAACAAAAATCTAAAGAAGCTGTTAACAAGAAAGATGAGAAAAGAAGAAAAGAGAGAGAAAGCTCAAGGTGACAGAAAGACATGTGGGACTATGTTATGTAGAAAAACAAATAAAGTGATGAAATAAACACAGAAATGAAGCCCATGCCTATACTATTGACAAAACTAACTTTTATTGAGTTCTTCTCAGAGCAGCAGGTCAAGCTACTATACACAACCTTTTGACTTTTAAAATACAAAGAAAAAAGAAAAAAAGATAAACATTTCAAATTATTCTCCATGTGTTGCTACACATGATGCTATATTTTCACTGCATTTCTGGTTTACATACCTTTCTTAAATCCATGAAACCACATCACCCTCCTTCAAGTTTCTGCTTGATTCAATTCTTAGATAACTTGTCAAACTAAATCCATTTGGGCCCATTCACTTTAGATATTCTTGTACCTGTGTGTATCTTGACATGTCAATAAGAGAATATATATGCCTCTATCATTTATGTTTTCAGAGATTTATTAGTGCTGGAACTAACTATTATTTTGTGGGCAGGAAACATATCTTCTACATCATTTTAAACTCCTGTGACAAGATTAGCATGAGCCTAAGTGAGTTATTCTAATGTGTTTTATGTGTTTTGTTGTATTTTTGGAATAGTGGTATATGTGAGGAAATTAATATTCACAAAACAGTTTCAGAACTTTGGGGAAACAAAATTTGTGTTGAAATCATCTCCATTTAAATAAAATACAAGGTGTCTCAAAAATAGATGATTAACATAAAAATTATCTCATAAGTATTTTTCTAGAGTCACACATAAGTTAAAACAGAAGGAGATTGTTGAGTTCCACCCTAAAACTTATATACACATTTCTTTGATCGTTATTATTTACAGATTTTTCAACAAACATTTATTGAGTACGTGTGCTTCACTTGAGATACAATGATGGATAAGTCAAGATTTCTCTCCTAGAGGAGCTTAAAATTCAATAAGGACATGAAAACTATAGATAAATAATGACAATATTCAACAAAACCATAAATATCCCCAGGGAGTTATGAGAGCACATAAGAGAAACATTTCATGAAGGCTCTTTGCCATTTATCAAAATTTTGTTGAGAACCAAATACATTCAAAGGTACTTGGATAGAGGATTGGGATTCAATAATAAGTCTTCATGGAGTTCATATTCTTCTGAAAGATAACACTAAATAAACAAAGTGATGTGTGTAATGGAAGAAGTACATGCAGCAGTAGAGTAAGAGCAAAATTCCAGAATCCAGCTTCATAGACACAAAGTCTGTCTCATGCACTTGCTAACTGTTCAGTGTGAAGTCAGCTAACTTTCCTCAGTTGCCTCATCTATTAAGTGGGGGAAATAATCATGCTTACCTTATGCTATCATTATGAAGATTAAATATTTAAATATTTAGCAAAGTAGTTAGAAGAGTGTCTGGATATGTTAAATATGTGTTTGGCGTGATTACCATACCAGAAGACAACATTAAAGGGATAAAAATAAGACCTCAATATTTGGAATGACTGCTGTCAGGAAATAATATCTATGGTGAAAATGGAAATATGAACGCTGGTGGAAGTATAGAGGATTATGCAAGAGGAGAGAAGAGGAAAGTCAGATTGACAGGTTCATACAAAAACTTACAGGTAGAAATGATCATGGCATTTTGATTAATTGAAATGAAATTGATATTTTGGGGAGAAGAGTTATGAAGAGACTGGAGAGAAGTGAAAATTTAAGGGAAAATAAAGGGCAGGCAAGATATATCAAGAAGTGGCAACAAGCTAAATTTACTAGATGAGGCAATAATTGAATAGATCTAGGCAGCAAGAGCAAGTATGGCTTCAGAAGAGAGCATAGTGTAAGGAGAAGCAAGAACTTAGGAACACTACAGTATGCTCCTGGAGCACTGCACTCTATGGCTTTATCAGATCTTAATGTGTGAGATAAACTTGTATAGTCACCTAAAGACCACATTCCAGATAAGACCAAAGCAGAGATATTCTTCACTGCTATGAACTGCCTCTTGGGAAGTATTCTATGAATAATGGAGAACACTGAAGGATTATCCAATAAAAGATTGAGAACAACTGAAGGATCAGATGTAATGGTTTTGCTCCAATGTAAAGAACACATTGAAGCAGCATGGTCTCATTAGGAAGTTTTTGAAATAGTACATGGAAAACCTGAATTAAGATTGAATTTAAAGTGAATAGAGAAGGCATGAATAAGTGGGAGCATATTTTTTTAATATTTGGGATTAATATTGAATTATAGGTTCGTTGGTAGCATTATAGTGAGGTAGGGGCTTCCTGGTTTTCTTTTCTTCGAGGAACCTGGTGATTTCAGAGGAAAAACGTTTTGACATGTTGAATTTGATATTTGAAATTATATTTGGCAAGGATTCAAAGGGAATATATGCCAGTAAGACAAGTTTAAAGTACGGGGGGATTGTTGATATGCCAATGTGGGTCTTCGAAAAGGACTACCAATGAATTCAGAAACTTGAATGGCAATATCTAAATATTATATTAAGTGGACCACTTCTAAAAAATAAACTAATGAACAATGTTGAATTTGTTCAAAAGGTATTAAAATAAGAACTTGACATTTTTGAGATCACCATGACCTTGAAAGGACAATTTATTGCAATAGTGTGAAAGAAACAAAGAAGAGCACAGTGAGCTGAGAACTGAATGGAGTGTGAATCAGCTATAGAAAGATTAGTCATGAGGATGGAGATGCATTTGAGTCTAGGAGATATTCCTTTTTTACTTGGCTAAATGAAAAGAGTAGAGAAAAAGAGATTTCAAACCTGACCTTCCACTCAGAGGCAGAATGATGATAGAGGAGTGAAGAGAACAAGGATCAAGATCTACTGTGGAAGAGCTGGCTTTGATGAACAGGAGTGGAAATTATTTCTAATACACAAAAGGCAGGAAAGAGTTGGAGAAAAAATGGTTAGCTTTTCTGATTCAAAAGGGCAGACACAGTTGGTACATCCTCTCCTGTTCTGCACTTTTTCTTACATTCAAATAAAAAGCCTGGAGATGGAGCTGCTATCTGACAGCCATGGGCAAAATTCAGGACAACTTTTAAAAGAAATAATGCTGATAAAAAGTCCCAATGGAGTATTGAACCATTTCCAACAGTCTCCTCCCTCCAGGGTCATAATAATTAAAAAAATTTAAAGGCTTTTATTCATGTCTCTGCATATCAAGTTTTACATTCCTGACAGTCATATTAATTCTAGATTTTTTTAAGATACTGGAATATAGATACATTGAATTACTAATAAATTATTGGACTTTTATATGATTGAATATTTTAAACATTATGAGAATTTTTATGACTTGGTAAATTGCTTATGCAATTGGAAGCTATAAAAAGTAGAGTATATACAACATATAATATACAAACAAGAAGAAAAACAGCTATTAATGTCATCAACATTTTAAAAATTAATATGTGTAGGTAGTCAAATTACTATTTGCTATTTTTTCTTTAAACTTTGCCATGTTATCCAAATGAACGCATATTACATTTAAAACAAGATAGAATAAATGTGTAATAATGAAAATACCTTATAAATAAATAGATGATTTATAACACTACATGAATGAGAAACATACCACCACTCAACACAATATTAATTCTCTAGAGATTCATGGTACACTTTTCAGAGTTTTCATATTTTTAGGGGTGAGAGTTGAAATTACTAATTTCCCCATCCTCAAGATAACTCTAACTTATTCTCCATTCATTGATAAGTTGGTCATATCATTTATTGTATCACAGTTAGTTGGTCAGGACTTCCCATTGCCAGAGAATTTTGGCAGAACTGCACTAATGAAAAAACATACTACAACATCTTGAAAAGATGCAGCCAACCATTTTTTTAATAGCCAAAGGCAATGTCAGAAAAAACCAATGACAAAATTATTTAATTTTGGAAAAGTTTTCCATTCATAACAAGTGGAGTGTGTCCCTTTTTTCTTCTTTAGCACTTGATAAATATGAGGAAGCAAAGAAAGTTATTCTGAAGCTCATCTGACCACAACTTCAGGTGGAGAATTGACACTGATTAAAACATGTCAATAGCCATTTTCATCTTGTTCTCTGCTGACCAGAGTGGGAAATATATGTGGAATTGTAACTTTCAATTATATTAACACATAGCTCTATATATTTTAAATATTACTGATGCTATTGATATCAATGTGCTCATGTGTACAAAAGGAAATACATATTACTTAAATTAATTCAAACTATTTAACATAAGCCCCAGGAATATGTTAAATAAGTCAAAACAATATAGAGTTAAAAAAAAGAATCTACAACCAATATGAAATCATTCAAATTTTAATTTAACAAGCTGCACATAATGCGCCTGGACATTAAGGATATACTTATTATGTTGGAAATCTTAGGTAAAATAAAAATAAAGGTATCATATCTAAACAATATTGAGAGCTTTTCTCCTTTATAATTGTCAATATCAAATAAACAATTTGCACTTTAAAATTTATAAATGATGTTGACTTCCAACAAGACAGGTTTATTCTCAATTACTAGAGTGTCTTATCAGTGCTTGGGAGCAATATATCACACGGTTGGAAAACTTCTCAAGTTATTCAAAATAAATATTGTATTTCCACTAATAATTTTGGTTTTGGTTTGTTTTCACAGCTGAAATAAGCACTTTATTTATTCTTTATAGGCTTTAAATTTCAAATCATGCATACTTCAAATTAAAGACCAGGAGACTTCATCGGTAAACTGAATTCTCTACTATATGTTATAGTCTAACTATGCATACCATGGTGTGTTTGTCTAGAAGAGTCTTGAGTAATGATGATAGAAAATCTTTATTTGAGGGGGGTAGTACTGGGGATTTGTCCACTGGTAAGTACACGTGCACTTGTCCTCTGAGCCACATTCCCAGCCCTTTTTATTTATTTATTTATTTTATTTTGCAATAGGGTTTTCCTAAGTTGCTTAGGGCCTAGTTATGCTGTTAAGGCTGGCTTTGAAATTGTGATCCTCCTATCTCAGCCTCCACAGTCACTGGGATTATAGGCATGTACCACCATACCTGGTGAAAAACTTTAAATTAAGTAAAATATTTCCACCAAGCTTCTTCTTCACCTCCCCAATCATATTCAAGCTTAACTCTAAATTAATGTGGCCTGATGCAGCCCTCTGACTTCCCAGGACTGGCCTTGTTCAACCCTTCACATTCTGATATGGAGGCAAAGAATTAATGATACACAACCTGGCAGGGGAGGGAGTTGCACTTGGGCTCAACTTGAACTATGATTATCATTCTTTCACAAAAGTTATTTACCTTGTCTGATCATGGGAATGATCTTTGTATCTTTCAATGTAAAAAATTTGTAGTGTGGGAAAAAGCAAGGATTACTCTTGCCAAATTCAAGGATTTCTCTTATTATCCAAACAAATATAAGATACATATTGTATTCAAGATATTCTAGAAGACTTTTGTTACTTTAGTCTAATTCACACAATTAAAAAGAAATTTGTAGTTGTAGATGGACAGCATGCCTTTATTTTGTTTATTTTTATGCGATGTTAGGGATCTAACCCAGTGCCTCACACGGACTGAAAAAGTGCCCTGCCACTCCAGCTCCAGCCCTGATTCACACAATTTAAAAAATGATAATATTTCCAAGGGAAAGCAAAAATATTTTGGAAGATCAATATTGTGACACTTGCCCAGAATGAACCTGAGTATCCCTCAAAAGACCTGAAGGTATTTTAACATCAGTTACTTAATTATTGGGTAAATTCTGCCTTAAGAGATAAGGCTCTAGTGTTTATATAAGGGGTCAATAACAATAGTCCATGGAAACAATCGGCCAAAATCAGCCTGTCTCATATTTACATGCAGTTTTTAAGTTAATAATAACCTTTGAATTCTAAAAATATTTTTTTAAATCAAAAGTAGAACACTTTATGCCACATGAGATTATTATCAAATTGCAAGCCTAAAAATAGACTTTTCCTGGAACCTGGTCACATTCATTCATTTATTATTATCTGTGACTTCTTTCACGATAACAGCAGAGTACAGTAGTTACAACAGAGATATGGGCTACCATCTCTGGTAGACCATACCTTCTTTTCTGTAAAGGGCCTAAAATAATTATATATAGACCCTTTACAGAAATGCTTCCTGACTGAGTGCTCACAGGACTCATATCTTTCTGTAAAGGGACTGAGGGATTATAGCAATCTGCACAAATTCCCCAGAGGCACAAGAGTTTCAGACTAAAGCGTCTTCAGAAAATTTTTGAATGCTGAGTGAAAGAAATAGACTGTCCATAAAGAAATAAGTCTTTCCTGAACATATCCTGGTTCCTTATGGTTCTTATGCTGATAGGACATTGTTAACATTGGAATGAGTTTTGATGTTTTGAAGACATGTAGAAAATGACGAAATGTCAAGAATATTCTAACTGCGTACATTATTTAATGGTGTCTTAGTCCATTGAGGCTGCCATAACAAAATTACATAAACAGGGAAGCTTGTGAACAACGACAAACTTAATTTTTATAGGTCTAGATGCTGGGAAGCACAGTATGATGCCAACTGCAAAATTGGTGTCTTGTGAGGGTCTGCTATCTGTTTCATAGATGGCTCTGTCTTATTATGCTCTCACATAGTAGCAGGGCAAACCAGCTTTATAAGAGCACATTGACCAGGGCACTAATTCTATTCATGAGAGGTCTGGCCTCATGAGCTAGTCAACTCTCAATGACCTCACCTCTTAATATCATCGTCTTTGAGGTTAGATTTTCCACATTTGACTCTTGGATGGGATACACATATTAAGGCCCTAGCATTTGTGAATAATTAGTACTAAACCATCTTATGGATCATTTATTACAGATATGGTTTATTATAGATACAAAGCATAAAATAGCATTCCTTTTTGTATAAACTTAAAATTTGTGCGAGGATTACCATTAAAAAATAGAATGGAGTGTAGCTTTGTTAAGTCTGTATCCTCAAAATAATGGAAATAAGCAACTTACACATTCCTGTCTCCTTTACAGTCCTACTTTAAATCCTTCTCCAAGATTGAGTGTTGCCACCTGATCTTATGGGTTCATATTCCTTATATAAAATGATTATCTCAAACCAATGGTATCATTTAATAATATAAAACTAAATCCACAATAGTTATGACCTTTCCATTACAGTATGTTTTCTTGACACTATCCATTTTTCCAAAAGTTCAACAACAGTAATTAAAATTCCTTTGTAAAAATAGAAATAATCTTCCATAATGATTTGTAGTATCATCTGCTTATAATCATTCTTATTTTGAGGAAAAACAAACTAAAAGCACAAACCTGCTTTTTTATTTACAAAAACCTCAATCATGACTTTTGAATTTATATATATTTAATTTATCATATTCAGTTTTATATATAAATACATCTTTAAAAAATAGAAATGATAAAAATTCCATTTTTTAAACTTGTAAGCCTATACCCAATGCTGAGCATTAACTCTATCACAATTTCACTGAATTCACATTTTAAAGAATAGGCACCCTTCCCTGTTAAAACAAACTGATGACTGGGCATGGTGGCACATTCCTATAATCCCAGTGACTAAGGAGACTGAGGCAGGAGGATCGTGAATTCAAAGCCAGCATCAGCAACTTAGCAAGGCCCTATGCAGTTTAGTGAGACCTTACCTCAAAATAAAATTTAAAAAGGGCTGGGAACGTGGCTCAGTGGTTATGCGTCCCTGAGTTCAATGCCCAGTACAAAAAACAAAACAACAAAACAAAACAAAAACCATAAATCCAAAGATTACACCAATTATTTTTAAATATGAGAAATGTGTAGCTATATTAGCAACCTCCTGGTGAAAACTGATGTGTAGTTTAGAATTGTAATGACAATAATAAAGTTCTTGTGGTATCAACTTACCTGCTGTAGGTTATATGGCATTTTGACATTCCTCTTTAGGTGATTTCTTAAAATTGTCAGCCTATTATTAGAATTATGTCTGAAGTGCTCATCATAGTCCTAATTTTACTACAGGCTGACAAGATTCTATTACTGAATCAGAATATGCTGTCATTCTTGAGTCTTCTGTTAAGCTAGAAACACAAATTTGAAGAACAGGATCACCATGTCTTGGAAGTTTTTTCTTAAATGTTTTAGCCTGGATCTGGAATGTCCCACAAAGGCCCATGTGCTGGAGCCTTGATCCCCAGCCAGTGACTCTTTTGGGAAGTGATGGAAATTTTATGATATCTGACCTCACTGGAGGAAGTAGGTTACTGGGAGTTTGTTCTCAAGTATACATCTCTTCCCTGACATACTTCTCTCTCTCCAGTTGCCATGAGGTGAGCAGTTTTGCTCCATCATTTGCACTCCACCATGATGTTCTGCCTTACCACAAGTCTACAGCTACAAAACCAAACAACTATGGACTTGAAACTGAAATCATGAGCCAAAATAATTCTTTACTTAAATTTTTTTCACATATTTTTTCACAGTAAGCTAACATAACCATAAAAAAGATATAAATTTTAGAAAAGAGATTAAATTAAATTAGTTTGCACCTCTTATTCAAAGAAGAACCTGAAAGACATTTAGAATATGTGAGTTAAGTTTTTGAAATAAATACAATAGAATAATCATTTATGTGAATGGGAAAAAAGAACCCACCTACAATGGGCATATGTTTTTTAAATGAGAGAAAACTTAAAAAGAAAAATAGAGCATGCATATAAGGAAAGATATAAACTCAGCTCAAAGACAATGAAGAATTGAGATAATAGAAACAAAACTTAGTTGAAGGGTATCATTCAATATTATAAATATGCAAACTACAGTAAATCAATATATACATATATGCATTATTTTAAAAAATTAAGGTATTTTAAAGACTTTAGAATAATTTTAAATATCCATCTTGCTTAGATAGGCAAAAATATATAAGAAACGCTAAATCAGTCAATCAATGATATTTGACCCGTAGCAATCAATCTTGGTTTTCAAAAACTTTCATCAAGTGAGAGTAACCACATCTCCTTGGACAAATAGCTGATTCTAGAACTAGGGCAGAATTGTGTGTGTGTGTGTGTGTATACATATATATATCATATAATCATTCTGGAGAACCTTTCGGTGCTAGGAAATAAGAAAGAATGAAAAACAAACAAACAAACAAACAAAAAATTCAATGCATATGTCAAAGTTTTCCAGGATCCAACATAAAAAGCTATTAAGGGTCGAGGCTGCAACAATTTGAGCAATAACATAAAGTATAAAATAAATTCCAAGAGTCTATACTTACATAAGTAAATAAATCAAAAAGAACAGGCAAATCTCCCAAACAGAAGAATTCCAAATAATTTATGTATGTACACTGCTGTGAAATGAGTGCAGCATAATTCACCACTCCTCAAGTGTGGATTCCATACAGTGATGACATTCTAAAGAATGTAGAGTGGAAAGTGGAAAAAAGTGTAACATTATAGTGGCGAAACATGACAACTACTCCATCCAGGAAACAGCAGGGATAAAGCCATGGTAACAGTGTATACCTTTGACATGATGTGATGCGCAAGACATTTTGTCTCTGTGGTGTAAAACTCATAACCCAAGTTCTACTCATGATAAAAACATCAGAAACATTCCAGTACAGGGCCAGGTTACCAAATATCTGGAATTTTTCTTTGTATCATTATTGTAGAAAGAATAAACAATTGAATAAACAGCCCTAAAACAATTGGTTTAACACTTGCATAAAACTAAATAAGGAAGGAAAGAAGGAAGAAATAGCTCTTCCTCTCACAAAAGACAAATGAATACATAGACATGTTAAAATTTAAATTAATTCACACAAACATTTATATCCTGTATTAAAGAAGATATTTTATATAGCATTTATAGGTTATTACACAGAGAGAAAATGCATTTTAATGAAAATAGTAAAGGTAGAAAACAAAAGGATAAAAAGTGTAATAAATAGCATTCTAAATTTCTGTATGTTTGCAAGACATTATAAAATAAAAAGATGAAGTGAGATCTGTATACATAAAATTTATATGTATTATGCAAATTATTTATCACTTCCTTGTGCCCCTGCTGCTGGGCACTTTAAAACACTTTCCCTGGCTCCCTAGCTAGCTGAATTTCAGTAAACTTTGCCAGGGGGATAAAGGCATACATGATAAAGGTAGGAAGAAGGAAAACACATGCTGTGGGTCTGAAAGTGGCCATAGTTGTTCTGGTGGCAAGTGTGGGGAGTCATGGTCTCTTGCAGCTATGACAGACCAGTCCAAACATACCCCTTTTTGGAAGGCAAGCCCCAACATTGTCAGTGTCATTTTAGAGACTGAACTGCTATAGCTGCTTCTATGACATCATGGAAGTCCTTGCAGATGGCTCATGGTGGCTCCTGCTCAGGATCATTTGCAAGTTTCTGATCTTAGTGTGAAAGCATATCGTCCTTTCTATTCCCACAGCATTCCCCTCTCTTTTTCCTCTTTTAGAGGTTCCAAAAATAATTTTGTGTCTTATTCTGCATATGAAACACCCTCCATTTTATTTATTTATTTATTTGTTTATTTGCTCACATTCCTTTTTAAAAAAAAAAATTTGATTCAACGTACATGAGTGGAGTGCAATTATTTCTCTGGTTGTACATGAAGTAGAGTCACACCATTTGCATAATCATACATGTACATAGGGTATTGATGTTTGTCTCTTTCTGTTGTTTTTCTTTCCCCCACCCATCTTTTCCATCTATGCAATCCATCCTTCCTCCATTCTTGCCTCCTTCCCACCCCTCATTAATTATTATCATCCACTTATCAGATAGATCACTCAGCCTTTGGTTTCCTGGGATTGGCTTATCTCACTTAGCATGATATTCTCCAACTGTATCTATTTACCTTCAAATGCCATAATTTTATTCTTCTTTATGGCTGAGTAATATTCTATTGTGTATATATACCACAGTTTCTTTATCCATTCATTTATTGAAGGGCATCTACATTGGTTCCACAATCTAGCTATTGTGAATTGAGCTGCTATAAACATTGATGTGGCTATGTCACTGCAGTATGCTGATTTTAAGTCCTTTGGGTATAGGCCAAGGAGTGGGATAGCTGTGTCAAATGGTGGTTCCATTCCAAATTTTTTAACACCTCTACATTATTACCTATGACCTCAATAACATCACACCCTACAACCCTCTTCCATCCACCTTTATAAATTATAGACCTTATTGAAAACCTAATGTTTGTGTTGTAAATATTAATCAAAGGCATCATCTTTGTTTATTGTGACAAAACTGTTAATGTCTTAATAGGGGCTATTTGGTTTGAGGCTGCATATAATTTGCATTGGGTGCTGCTGATATTGATCTTTCCCTTAAAGGCGAAACATTGAAAACCTGCAAGGACACTATAAATCTCTAGGATGGAAACTGTAATACCTGTATCCACACTGCCAGGGGAGAAGACACGTGAACAACATGAAAAAACAAGGGAAGAAGGTACCCCAAACAAATCAAGATACTATATTAATAGAATCCATTGAGACAACACAGAAGAAATGTCAGAGAAGGAGTTCAGAATGTACACCATTAAAAAGGTCTGCAAAATAAAGGATGGTGTAAGACAGCAAATGCAGGCAACAAAAGATCACTTCAATAAGGAGTAAATAGAGTAAAGGCAGGAAGCAAAATATTACTTCAACAAAGAGAGATTCTGGAAAACAAAAACAAAAACAGAAATCCTTGAAGGTTTTCAATGCTTGAAAAGAAGGAAACAATTAATTAAATTAAAAACTCAATAGAAAATATCAACAAAAGACGGAATCACTTAGAAGACAAAACTTCAGACAATGAAGACAAAATATATAATCTTGAAAATAAAGTTGACCACACAGAGAAGATGGTAAGAAATCATGAAAAGAACCCCCAAGAATTATGGGATAACATGAAAAGACCAATTTTAAGAATTATCAGGATAGAGGAATGCAGTGATTCAAATCAAAGTAATGAACAAAGTTTTCAACAAAATAATATCAGAAAATATCCCCAAAATGAAGAATAAAATGGAAAATCAAATACAAGAGACTTACAAGACACCAAATATACAAAATTACAACAGATCCACACCAAGGCACATTATAATGAAAATGCCCAGCATACATAATAAGGATAGAATTTTAAAGGCCATGAGAGAGAAGCATCAGATTACATATGGGGGAAACCAATTTGGATATCAACAGATTTCTCAACTCAGACCCTGAAAACTAGAAGACCCTGGAACAACATATACCAAGCTCTCAAAGAAAATGAATGCCAACCAAGAATCTTATATCTACCAAGCCTAAGCTTCAGATTTGATGATAAAATAAAACATTCCATGATAAACAAAAGTTAAAGGAATTTACAAATAGAAAGCCTGCACTACAGAACATCCTCAGCAAATATTCCCTAAGGAGGAAATAAAAAATAACAATGAAAATCAGAAAAGGGAGGACCAACACTAAAGAAAGAACTAATCAAAGAAGAAACCAAGGCAAGTTAAAAAACAGAAATATGCCAGAATGACTGGGAATACAAATGTCTCAATATTATCTGTCAATAATAATCCTGAATGTAAATGGCCTAAACTCATTAATCAAAAACATAACTGGCAGATTGGATTTTTAAAAATGACCCAACAATATGCTGCCTTCAAGAGACTCATCTCATAGGAAAAGACATCTACAGACTGAAGGTCAAAGGATGGGAAAAAACATATCGTGCAACAGAGTGTGTAAAAAAGCAGGGCTTTCCATCCTCATATCAGATGAAGTGGACTTCAACCCAGAGTTAGTCAGGAGGCATAAAGAGGGACATTTCATACTGCTTAAGGGAAGCATACATCAACAAGACATGACAGTTGTAAATATATTTGCCCCCCAAAATGGAGCATCTATGTACATCAAACAAACCCTTCTCCATTTCAGGAATCAAATAGACCACAAAACAATAATACTGGGTGACTTTAACACACCGCTGTCACTGCTGGATAGATCTTCTAAATAAAAATTGAACCAAGAAACTATAGACATCAATAACATAATTGATAATTTAGACTTAACAGACAGACATAGAATATTCCATTCATTAAGGAGTGAATACACTTTTTCCTCAGCAGCACATGGATCCTTCTCTGAAATAGATCATATATTATGCCACAAAGCAACTCTTAGCAAATAAAAAAACATAGAGATACTATCCTTCATTCTATCAGATCATGACGGAATGAAATTAGAAATCAATGATGAAGTAAAACAAAGAAGCTTCTCCAACACTTGGAGACTAATAATATGTTCAATAATATGTTAGATTATTGAATCTAATAATCAGATTCAGTAGTATGTTATTGAATGATGCATGAATAGAAGAAGACATCAGGGAGGAGATAAAAATTGAGAATACTGATACAACATATCAAAATCTCTGGGACACTATGAAAGCTGTACTAAGAGGAAGTTCATTGTGTTGAGTTCATTCATTGAAACAATAAAAAGTCAACAAATAAATGACCTAACATTACATCACAAAATTCTAGAAAAAGATGAACAGATCAAGACCAAAAGTAGTAAAAGACAGGAAATAATTAAAACAAGAGCTGAAATCAATGAAATTGAAACAAAAGAAACCATTCAAAAAATTGACAAAACAAAACGTTGGTTCTTTGAAAAAACAAAATTGATAAACTCATAGCCACACTAACAAACAGAAAGAGAGAAAAATCAAATTACTAAAATTCATGATGAAAACAGAAATATCATGATTGAAATACAAAAAATAATTAGAAGTTATTTGAAAATCTATACTGCAAAAAATAGAAAAGCTCAAAGATATGGACACATTTCTAGAGAAAAATGATCTATCCAAACTGAATCAGGAGGACATGCACAAACTAAACAGATCAGTTTCAAGCAATGAAATAGCAGATGCTGAGTTTTACAAGACCATCAAAGAAGAACTAATACCAATACTGCTCAGAGCCTCCCACAAAATAGAAAAGAGGGAACCCTTCCAAATTCATTCTATGAAGCTAGCATCACTCTGTTAACAAAACCAGACAAAGACACATCAAAAAAAGAAAACTTCAGTCCAATATCCCTGATGAACATTGATGCAAAAATTCCTAACAAAATTCTGGCATATCATATGCAAACCATATTAAAATGATAGTGCACCATTATTAAGTGGGGTTCATCCCAGGGATGCAAGGTTGGTTCAATGTCTAGAAATCATTAAATGTAATTCATCATATCAATAGACAATTATTACATTACCTTTAAATTCCGCCTCACAAAAAGCCTCATAACATGGGAAAAAGTAGACAACTTCTTTGCTATAAGATACCATGAATAGACTTTAGTCCAAATTCCACTAGAGTCCTCCTTCACCCCTGAAACCTCATTAGTCCAGTCTTTATAGCTACAGTCCTATCATCATTCTGGCTTCCTGAGGGGCCACCAGAATGGCTCACTAAGCTTTGCTCACAACATTCTAAAGCTTCTGCAGTTGCATCCCTAAACTTTTCAAAATTCCTCCTTGGCAAATCAGCTCCAAAGGTTTCTAAATCACATGGTCAAGTTAATCAAGGCAACAGCCCCACTTTTTAGTACCACTTTCTGTTTTAATCAACTTTTGCATCACTATGACCAAAAGGCCTGACAAGAACAACTTAGAGATGGTACAGTTTATTTTGGCTTGTGGTCTCAGGGAATCATTCCATGATCAGCAAACACCAGAGTTCTGGGTCCAAGTGAGGCACAATATCATGAAGTAATGGTGTAGCAGAGGGAAGCAGCCCAGAACATGGCAGTTAAGGAGCAGATAGAACTCTACTTACCAGGGTCAAAATATAAACTCCAAAGGCGTACCCCCAGTGACCCACTTTCTCTAGTCACACCTTGCATGCCTACATTTACCAATCAGCTAAACCATATCAGTGAATTAGGGAACTAATTAGGTTATAACTCTCAAAATTTTATTACTTAACCTCTGTAAATTCTTTGTTTCACACATGAGCTTTTGGGAAATACCTCAAAACTATAAAAATATCCTCATAGAATCTTCTGAATAGTCTCCCTGGCAATGTTTAAAATACTTCTAGATTCTCTTTCCTATGGTTCCAAAACGTTTTTACACCTAGGTTGGGAAGATTTAGTTCCAAAATAATATTATTCTCTTGGAATAGCCATGTTCCCTTGACTTGTATCATTTTGGAATGTTGCAGAGAGCAATTCAATATGTTCTTTTTAACACAGGGGATTCATGTCAAGCAACCTGATAGATGCCATTTGAGCTCTAAGTGGAGGAGGTTGGGACACACAACACAGCAATGACATTCATCCAAAAAGAAAACAAAGAAAAACAAAACCCTCTTCACAAACCTTCCCTTTTGTAGTCTGAATCTGTTTCTTCCTTCCCCATGTGTCAGGAATCACCACAAGATTGACTAGCTCATGAAATTCTCAACATTAATTTCACTTTGTTTTATCCAACATACGCCATGTCTTGAGTTCTTAATACTCTTATTTTGTTGTATAGATAATGTGTGTTTGATAGATATACTTATGGATATGAGTTTTATAAGTAGCTATTCTACATTCCTTAAGTATATATAATGATTATTTCCCACACTAATGTTTTTCTTTCATAAAATTTTAATGTATATAGATAATTTTTTTCTATGCATGCGTGATATGTCATATGAAATATGTCTTACTTTGGAAGAACTGCCTACAATTATTTTCCCCAAATTTTTACTACTGTTAACAAAAGTTCTACTAACATAAACTCTTCTTAGAAACAGTCATGTTTATTTCCTTTAGATAAATTCTTAGAAAGAATGGCTGAGACAAATGAATACACATTTTTAAAACTTTTGGTATATATTGCCAAATTGTCCTCCATAAAGTTTGTCTTAGCTGCAGTATATAAAAGTTATTTTCTAATTCATATTTGGCAATATAGCATATGTAATTTCTTTAGTCTTTTTCAATTGATGAATAAAATTTAAATTTCATTGAGAATTCATTTTATTACCATGTATTTGAAACAATGTATACAGTTATATATTTGGTTTGACACATCAATATATCTGATTTTACATTTTGATATATATGTTATATATATCAATGTTAATGCATAGATAAATGGATGTACAGACATGTAGATATATATAAATAAATTAGATATGGACTAGATAAAAGTTTGTGTTCACTTTGTGATAATTGTGATTTGTTCATTATTAGTACATGTGATATCCCCAATAAAATGTTTATTAAAAACAGAATCATGCTAACTACCATTTCATCTAATTCAGTTCACTTGAAAATTCCTGAACAATAAATGCAAAATGGTTTGAAGCTTAAGGCTTTAGAGAAAATTATTATATTATCATTTAAGTTTGGTCCATAGTTGACAAATTCCAATGTATAGCAAAATTTGATTCCATTGATTTGTTCTGAGACTGAGAAGCAGATAAAACACACTTAGGAAAGATATTTTTCCTAAAAATATTACCTACAGGCACTAGGTCCTCCAAGATTTTAAAATCATGTACACTGGAAGCCTCTTTTCGTTAAAACAGTCCTTTAGAAAACTATCCAGAAGGTTAATTGCCTTTAAAGCCTCAAGTCCTTAGTGGTTCAACTCCCTGAAGAAAAAGAAGCAACCACTCAATTTAGTCAAGGCAGTGAGTCTTTGTAGATGGTAGTCCTGGCGCATCCTATCATCTTGGAAAAACTAAAGCTAGGTTCTTGGGCAAAAGTTGGTTAGAAAAGATGAACTGGTTAAAAAATTTAGATGAGTAAACATATTTCTATAATAGCTAACCAAATGGCTAAAAATAATATTAGCATTAACTTCCTTAGAAGACATCAGGTTTCATTTCTTTGTTCCTCTGTTCAAATAACTAATTCATATTTAGAAACAATTTACTCACATGATTTGAGGACTTTGCAATGTGTACCTATCTACAATCTTATTAAGGTGGATGTCAACCTAAGTACATTTTCTTTTTTGAATTCTTAATTAAAATTGACTGAAAATCCATCCCATCTGTAGTGGAATTCCAGAGTCCAGGCAATCTCCCCAGTACTTCTGCACAGTTCTAGGTGAGGAAGAGAGTTGTCATGAATGTTTGTTTGTCTTTTCATATACAGTGCTAGTCATGCTTCCTCACTTATGGACTATCACAGTCTTCACATTGCTGACTGAATATATTACTGTATTATCCCATCGCCTTAGTTTTCCCTCAAACACCTCTTATACTAATGTAGACATGTATAATCCGTCTTCTAATGCAACAAAGAGGTTTTATGTGGTCTCATGGCCCTGATCTTCTACTCCATCCCCACTTCAGAATCCTTTTCTTCCCTTTTAAGTTTTACTTTCTTACTTTCTTGAAATTTCTAGACATCTTTGCCATATTGTAAGACTCTTTAATATCTCTGCCAAAACAAATAAACCAACTATTCCTGGTTTAGTCAGCTTTTTCACTAATGTGACTAAGGGACCCAACCAGAACAATTGTAGAGAAGGAAAAGTTTATTTGAGGGCTCATGGTTCCAGAGGTCTTAGTCCATAGAAGACCAGCTCCAACCCTTCGGGCTCAAGGAGAGGCCAAACATCATGGCAGAAGAGTGTGGTGGAGGGAAGCAGCTCACATCATGTTCAGAAAGCAGAGAGAAAGAGAGTCTCCACTCTCCAGATAACAAAATATATACTGGAAGCCAGACCCCAATTCTCACCTCCTCCAGCCACACCCTACCACTTTAGTGACCACTCAGTTAATCCCTATCAGGGGATTGGGTTACGACTATTATAAGCCAATTATTTCTCCCCTGAATCTTCTTGCATTATCTCACACATGAGCTATTGGGGGAAATCTCACATCCAAACCCTAACAATTCCAAAACCCACTGTTTACAACATAATTGCATTTCCTTATAGTTTGCTGTTACTTTCCAGGAAGGTCATAAGCAACGTAAGTTGAAGTCCCTTTGATTTGAATCATGAAACCTTCTTTACAGAAGATAGTTGGCTACAGTAGTTGAGGTCAATAAGAAAACATATTTTCTTGGTTATACCTTTCCTACATTTACCTTTCTTAACATTATTTGTTAATCCTAACTATATTCCTTCTCCTTAGTCAATTTTTCTCCCCATTTTTGTTTCTTTCTTCCATAGGAAGAACATTTATTGCTTCATATTGGAAATTTCTTTTCTACTCTGCTTTCATTTCCTTATAAGTTAAGGTTAAAATATTTGATATGAACATAAGACATCCTTACCTCAATGACCACGTCCTCTCTCCTTTATCAAGCAGTTTGCATATATACACTGGAACCAGCTACCTTGTTCAAGAACAAATTTCTATCGTGTTTTAAATGCTTAAGGTTCAGAAACAGCAAAGTGAAAATATGATACAAACACATCTATTAATATCAAATCAAAGATAATATTAAACAATATATAATTGTTTCTCTTTATTAGAATGATTGTTTAAATTTTATTTAAATTCAAATTTATTCAGATGTAGAAAATATTTCACTTACTTTCATATCCCTATAGAAATGTAAAGTAATGTAAGGACCCATTTATTTAACAAAATTTCCTATGCATCTTCTTGTTCTTTCTATTTATTCCAGAGAGAAGTGTGAGACGTAACAATAAAAGAATTACGCTACAACATACTTTGGAATAATTGAGGAGGAAAGATCTAGCATATATGCTAATAATAATAATAGTAATAATAACAATAATAGTGACTGACAATAACTACCGTATGGAGGACTTTCATAGAATGTATCCATACTTTCAGTAGGATCTCATAAGGTTGGTATTTAAGAAGTAAGGGGACAATGGAATTAGTAATTTGAGTAATTCTATATTCATAATTACATTTATATTTTGAAGATGTCATTTAAAGGTATGGTTTGAATGAACACTTGCCTTACTGCAAAGTCCATTCACCTATTATTATATGGTCTTCATATGCAATTTGGACCATTCTGCGGAGTACCTGAATATACACATTGATAAAAGTAAATACAAGTTAGTTTAACTCAAAGCAATTCTAAAAGGAAATTCTTTTGGAATAACATTCTCTCAGGCTTTCTCTTTGAAACTTAGTATACATAATGCAATGCAATCACTAAATGATTTCTGCCTAGAGTACCAATTAAGGTTTCTACCAGCTGACTTCCATTGAAATAAGTATGTTCAACATATATTTAGATGATAGAATAAGAAGGAGATTGGATGAACATCTGCCTGAGTCATGCACAACTATTTCATAGTGTGGCAACGACAAACAGGAAAATGATAGTATTTGCAAGTGTTGTTGCCCAGAGCTAGTGAGGCTAACAATTAGACACCCTCCTCACATGGGAAATTAAAGAAATTTCTAATAGTTTTTTTAATAGTCGTTTATATTCTGGTTAATATGAAAATTGTTTTGGCTATATCATCTCCTTTTTGTAGGTTAGCCCATTCTTGAGCTGAGCTGGGAAATATTTATCAATAAGTCAATGGATTATGGACTTGGAGACTTTGAATATGTATGAATGACACATTTTTATAAAATAATTTCACAAGTGAAATTGATTATAGAATTTTTTAACCAGGCACTTGTATTTTCTTCTTATGAGTTCAATAGTCTAACAAATCCATGGGATATAATTTCATGTACATTTGTTAGAAAACCAAACAAAGACTTTGACATGCATCTTATAAAAGTAACTTGCACAGGCACAGAGGAAGCCAGCACTGACCACCAAATACAAGAACAGAGCTGAACAACTAAATTGCAGATCCAATTCTAGTCTATAATATGTCTCCTCAATAAAATTACTTCTTAAATGACACAAATTTGTGGATCATATTACTAAGGCAGTTAATGAACTCTAATATGTAAAGTATATTACAAGCCAGACACAGTGGTTCATGCCTGTAATCCCGACTGCTAAGGAGCCTGAGGCAGGAGAATCACAAATCCAAGGCCAGCCTGGGCAACTTGGCAACACTATAATTCAAAATTTAAAAAAAAAAAAAATGGGGGAGAGAGAGCTCAGTGGTAGTAGCAGAAAACCCCTACATTCATTCCCAGCCTGAACAAACAAAAAGACAAAAGAAAACATTGCACATGCTGTTATTGTGTGTTCATCCAGTGTGTCTTGTCATTGAAAATTGAATACTAGGGTCTTTTTAATCACTTTTGAGCTCCAATATTCTCTAACTCCTGGACATGAATTTCTAATTGAGCTAAAAAACAGCTATAGTCAACCAAGTAGACTTAATTAGCTCTTAGTTGTAGGTTTTCTTAAAATTCTTGCTCACATTTGGAGAGTCCATCTCATTCCTTTTCATTTATCACATCTTTGTTTCCATCTTGCTCAAAGTTCACTGCTGTTTAAAACTATTCTGGGTGATCTATACTTAGTTCTAATTTTCATATTTACAACTTGTTAATACGTATGTTAAAATTATAGGACTTGTTTATTATTTAGTAATTTTCTTGTAATATTTTTTTCATAAGTACTTCTTTTATTCCACACTAAATAAGAAAACATACTTCCCCGGAACATAATTTAACTGAGTCTATTTAGAATTTCTTATAAAATTCCTGCTTATTCACAGCCTTTTCTTCCAAAAGATATTCTACATAATTGGAAGGAAAACTTACTTTATCTATTCATCTAAATCTTCTGAAAGGATCTGGAGAAAATTTTTCAATACATTTGTTCATTGAGCACTTACTAATAAAAATAATAACAAAGATAACAAAATACATTTGAAGTTATAGTTTATACTATATGTCTGAAATTGTTAAACACTTTAAGTTACAGCAAGAATCATATACAAGTAGAGTAGAGAGAAGGGAACAGGGGGAGGGAGAAGGAGAAGAAACAGGAAAGGACTGAATTTGAACAAATTATATCCCTGCTTTTATAATTATGTCAGAATGAATCCTAATGTTATGTATAACTAAAATGAACCAATAAAAAGGAAAAAAGAAGAGTCATATACAAAATTATCTTCATTTCATAGAAAAAAAACTAAGGTCTTTCTGCATAAAATTTACTATATCCCACTTGTACAGGAATTTGCAGATCTTTCCAGCCAATGTTTCCTCTAATATAAATGTGTGAATACTCCTATCACATTCCAGGCACCCTAAATATGTGGTTAGACTCTTGGTAATCAAAAATGTCTCTACTGTTAATGGAAGCCTCATGGATTGTTGTCATTTGTATATTTACTCTTACAGCAATACAAAGATCTAGATTTATGTAATATATTACTTTTTACTTAACATTTGTTGGATGTCATTTTATTTCTTATCAATTCTATTTCTAGGATCAAATTTCAAAATTCTGTCACCTAATATGTGAAAATTTTCCCTTTTATCAAACCTCTATATGTCCTGGTAGGAAGGAAGTGAACTAGAGTCTGCCCTGCTGAACTGTTGCCCCAATTCAGACACTGGATAGCAAGCTGAACACAAGCATGTCACATAAGCCCTCTGGACATTTTTTTTTCTTATTTGTACATATGAAAGTTTGGAATCCATTATCTTTGTGGTAATATCCAGTTTTAATGGAAGACAAAGAGCTTACCATAAAATTGAAATACAAATCTGTGTGTATTTATTCACTTATATAAATAAAACAAATTAATTAAGGCCTACAAACAAAATAAATCAACAAACAGATGACCATATCAGTGTGTGGTCTCTGAGTTTACTTTTAAAAACCAGAACACCAAAAAAAAACAATTATCTCAGTTTTCTGCAACCATACACTTGTAAGAATCAAATTAATCTTCTGAGAACCCGTATCTGAGAAGACAGGTCTATTTACCTTAGGAGGAATTAATAATAGAAAAGTAAGCTCCATCTGGCAGTTATTACTTATCAGGCAGGAAACCTCAAACATCAACCAATTCCTTTATGAAGAAAAGAGGTAGATGTCAGTCCCTCTTCTTGGACTGTGGTGATCTGTATCAGAACCTAATTTCAGATGCTGTAGAGTAGGTGCTTAAGGAACTAAGCTCTGGCACCAGATTGCCAGGGTCTCAATCCTGGCCAATACTCACTATCAATATGGCCTTTGCTTATCATTGTTATGCTTCAGTTTCCTCCTCTGTACATTAGTGTTCCTACCTCACAGGGCGGTTGGAAAGATTAATTTGGTTGGTACAGACAAAGAAGCCAGGAAGGGCTTGGCCCATATTAGTCATTCAATAAATAACACAATATTATTCAAGTTGTAAGCTAAGTATTACAGCTGACCACCAAGGATTCAATTTGTGAGACAAGCAGTCTTAGCAGGCACCATTTCCACTGCCTTCTATCTTAGAAGAATGATGCTCTTTACCAGTCTATCTCCTTTAAGGAGGCTACTTCAGAATCAGTTTGTATTTTTAATTTTCATAATCACATCTTGATCTAGAACATTGGATATAGCAAAGTACTATTTCTAAAACTGTATTAGTGACAAAATAACAAGAAAGAACATGCTGAATATTTCATGATCTAACTTAGTTTCCTTACGCAAATACTATCTTTTTTCAGTTCCTTTTAGCCCAAGACAAAATGCCCATGGTAAAATCCTCATCCAAATAAAAGTGCATGGCCTATTTATATAGATGATAAAGCTATCTGAAGTGACAAGAATTATCAAATTTGGATCAGGTTACTTCAAAAAGTTTGATAGAGGAAGTGAACTTTGAAAAAATAAACAAGGAAACAATAAAGATAAATGGAAAAGGCATTTCAGAGTTATGGCTTGACAAAACACAGAATTAAGATTAAATTTGTTAAACAATACATGGATCCAGGATAGAAGAGAGAGCCTACTAAATATGGGGAAAAAAGGGGCAACAAACTTTTCTTTTGGTCATTTTAATTTCAGGAATTTTTATTTTCTTACACCATTGAGAGGGAAACTCTAATCTAGACAAACCTCTCACTGATTTCAAGTATACTGAATCAACAAAGCTTACCACATAAATGATAAACTAGCTCTTAAGGCATAAGGAATAGGCAAGCACAGGTAGGCAAATAGAAGTCTGAAACACAAATGGAACTACAAATACATTTAAATTTACCTATCTTGAGACGAAGTCAAGACTTCTCAGCCTCCTGCAATAATTTCAAAGTAATGTGTTCCTAAAGAAATAAAAATTTTTTAAATTTAAAAAAAGAAATGAAACCAACTTGGATCTATCAAATAAGAAAAAGGCAGTGCAAAAATAGACCTCTTAGCCAAAGTGAAAATGAAAACTGAGAAATACCACACCAGGAAGCTTTCTCCAACACCCAGTTTCAAAGTCCAGAGAAGAAAAATCCTTTTTGGAAAGGTTTTGAAATATAATTACTTAAACTTTGTTTATAATGGCACAATGAAGTCTTTTCTGTCCTTACCTTGCCAAAACGTAAAACCTTAATGGATTTGAACATCAGCAACTGAAATAGTGAAAACCTTCAAGCAAGAGGATGCCAAGATATATATGAAATGCTTCTAAGTCTATTTCCTCCTTTCTGTTAGCAGCTGGGTTCCACATTACTTTCTTTCAAATCGCCCATGTTCCCCCTTCTTAACAGTTACTTCACTCTGTTTTGCTTTCAAGTTTCCCATTTTGCACTGAATTAATAGAATTATTGAGTATGCTGTCAGAATTTTCTTGCATTTTTCCCACTTCCATTACTTTCCTAAGTATATGCAATTCTTAATGTTTTAATGACAAGTTTTATAATCTTCAGCTGCATCATAAAGGCATTTTCTGTATGTTCACTAAAATTGAGTGATAATTCTGCTTCGATTGTAAACTGGTATTTTACATATTATTTTGATTGGTAAATAATATAATTTTGAATTTTCCTATTTAATTCCTATGGGAATAACTGTTCTGTATAAAATATTTTAATATAAAAATACCTATATTACACATATCATGTTTTACTCCTTCTTGTGTGTGTTCCTAGTGTTAACAAATGGTTATATATGCTAGTTCCTTGACCACAAATTGGTTTACACATGGGGAACTCTGAATGATGATCCTGGCAGACTTCAGACTTACGAACCTCAGTTGCTTTAATGACCAGTGATGTTTTGCCACATTTGTTTTGTCTGAGAGCCTCTCCTTTTAATTCCAGTTACTTTTTTCAACCCACCTGGTTTTCCCATCTGCAAGGTCTTCATTTCTAACCAATACAGATAAAGCTTTGACATCATGAAGGCATGATGTACCATCATGACATCATGTACCCTTACCTACTCCCTCCCCATTTCTTAACCAGGCTAAGAGGCTTGACTGCATATATTTTTTATTTCCTATCATCTTGGTCTCCATTTCTCTCACCCCAGCTCTTGTCCCTGACAGGCAGGCTACCTTGTTTTCTCAGTTATGCAGAAGAATCCAGTTGTCACGATTTAAGATAAATGTATTCTCTATTCTTGCATTTTATTATTTTTTAAGCACCAGACATAAATCATCCTGTCATATAAGCATTCATAACCTACTTTCCTAGAAATGAATTTTAATTATTATGATCTGGCATTAATAAACATAGGTGACCAAATATAATTTATCAAGAGAGCCCCATAAGGCACAAGCACAGGCTGCAATCTCCAGCACCAAGCACAGGCCTGCACACCATCCCTGGTCTAATGCCCAGGCCTTTGCCCACCATGTGGCTGACCGTCTATCAATACCAGGTGGCCTTTCCCCACAAGCATTGATTATTCCTGACCTGTAGGCAGTGGGACAGGACCCTTCTTGGGACACCGCATTATCAAGCACCTTTCAGGCATCAGACTACTGAAAAATAAGAGGTTTGAACAGTACAGTATAATTTTATTGCAGAACTTTTTAAAAATAGTAGTATTACTACAATTGTTCCTATTATACCTACCATATTCCCACTTTTTTCTTTTATTAATATTCTTATCACTCTATCATCCTCTTATATATCTATTTCCTTGGAGACTCTTACTCTCTTTTATCATGCTAACAACCTATTTTTTTAATCCCGCTTTTACTATTTCTAAAAGATAGTATCTCTATACACTCACTTCCTATCTCATTAACGTCATAGTCTACACCCCTCCTCATCCTCTTTTTCCACCATTTAAAATCATGGTACTTATTGCAAACCTATTGGTTTTGCTGTAGATAATAATGTGAACTCATCTCTGTATATTATGACAATAGTTAATATCTAAATAGGGTCTATATGATTAAGGACGCATATTGTTTATGTGCTGTGCTGTTAGTACTAATCTCTTCAAGGTGAGGTATTGAAAATCTGCAGGGACATGATAAGTCTTTAAAGGGAAACTGTAATTCCTCTGATTCACACTACTAGAGGGGAAGATACATTAGCAACATGAGAAAACAAGGGAAGAAAGGGTCCCAAACAAACCTAGATACTATATCAATAGACCCCAATGACAACATGGTAGAAGGAATGTCAGAAAGAGAGTTCAGAATGTACATAATTAAAATGATCCAAGAAGTGAATGACGTGATGAGAGAGCAATTGCAGGCAATGAATAGTTGCACCAAGAATCAGCTAAAAGAGCAATTGCAGGAAACAAAAACTCATTTCAATAAAGAGATAGAGATTCTGAAAACAAACAAACAAACAAACAAACAAACAGAAGTCCTTGAAAAGAAGGAAACAATAAACCAAATTAAAAACTCAATAGAAAGCATAACGAACAGGCTAGATCACTTGGAAGACAGAGCCTCAGACAATAGAGACAAAATATTTAATCTTGAAAACGAAGTTCACCAAACAGAGAAAATGGTAAGGAATCATGAACTGAACCTCCAAGAATTATGGAACATCATGAAAAGACCAATTTTAAGAATTATTGGGATTGAGGAAGGCACAGAGATACAAACCAAAGGAATGAATAATCTATTCAATGAAATAATATCAGAAAATTTCCCAAATCTAATGAATGAGATGGAAAATCAAATACAAAAGGCTTACAGGACACCAAATGTACAAAATTACAACAGATCCACACCAAGGCACAGGATAATGAAAATACCTAACATACAAAATAAAGGTAGAATTTTAAAGGCTGCAAGAGAAAAGCATCAGATTACATGCAGGGGGAAACCAATAGGATTATCAGCAGATTTCTCAGCCCAGACAATAAAAACAAGAAGGGCCTAGAACAACATATTTCAAGCTCTGAAATAACATGAATGCCAACCAAGAATCTTATGCCCAGCAAAACTTACCTTTAGATTTGATGACAAAATAAAATCCTTCCATGATAAACAAAAGCTAAAAGAATTCACAAATAGAAAGCCTGCACTACAGAACATTCTCAGCAAAATATTCCAAGAGGAAGAAATGAGAAACAACAATTTAAGTCAGTAAATGGAAGAATTACCCTAAAGGAATAACCCATTAAAGGTGAAACCAAGTCAAGTTAAAAGCCAAAAATAAGTCAAAATGACCAGGAAAACAAGTCATATCTCAATAATGACCCTGAATGGTAATGGCCTAAACTCATCAATCAAAAGACATAGACTGGCAGATTGGATTAAAAAGAAAGACCCAACAATATGCTGCCTTCAAGAGACTCACCTCATAGAAAAGGACATCCACAGACTAAAGGTGAAAGGATGGGAAAAAACATACCAAGCACACGGACTCAGTAAAAAAGTGGGGATTTCCATTCTCATTTCAAATAAAGTAGACATCAAGCCAAAGTTAGAAGGGATAAAGAAGGTCATTTCATACTGCTTAAGGGAAGCATAAATCAGCAAGACTTAACAATCATAAATATTTATGCCCCAAATAATAGTCATCAATCTATGTTAAACAAATCCTTCTCAGTTCCAGGAACCAAATAGAACAAAACACAATAATACTAAGTGACTTTAATACACCTCTCTCACCATTGGACAGATCTTCCAAACAAAAATTGAACAAAGAAACCATAGATCTCAATAACACAATCAATAATGTACACTTAACAGACATATATAAAGTATTCCATCCAGCAATGAGTGAATACACTTTCTTTCCAGCAGCACATGGATCCTTGTCTGAAATAGACCATATCTTATGCCACACAGTTACTCTTAGCAAATACAAAAAGGTAAAGATACTGCCTTGCATTCTGTCAGATTATAATGGAATGAAATTAGAAATCAATAATAAATAAAAAACAGAAACTACTCCAACACCTGGAGATTAAATAATATGCTATTGAATGATGCATGGATAACAGAAGACATTAGGGGGAAATAAAAAAAATTCATAGAGGTAGACAAGAACAATGATACAACATATCAAAATCTCTGGGACACTCTGAAAGCAGTACTAAGAGGAAAATTCATTGCATGGAGTGCATTCAATAAAAGAATGAAATGCCAACAAATAAATGACCTCATATTACAGCTCAAAGCCCTAGAAAAAGAAGAACAGATTAACACCAAAAGTAGTAGACGACAGGAAATAATTAAAATAAGAGCTGAAATCAATGAAATTGAAACAAAAGAAACTATTCAAAAAATTGAGAAAACAAAAGTGGATTCTTTGAAAAAAATAAACAAAATTGATAAATCCTTAGCCACACTAACAAAGAGAAGAAGAGAGAAAACTCAAATTATTAAAATTCAAGATGAAAAAGA